>JAOPJG010000060.1:0-51235 GCA_027478255.1 Dispira simplex | reverse complement strand
GATGGGACTACCCAGGACATCAATATTGGGGTCTACCCCTCTTCAATGGTCTAGGAGCACTACCGCCATTTGGAGTAGTGCCTCCTGGCACTACACTTCTCCACTGTTGCACTCTGGTGAGTCAGTATCCCTTAGTGTGTGTATGCACACCAAGTGGTCTTTTCCAGAATACATGTTAGCAACCAACAAGGAGGGCCCAACCTCCATTTCAATGGGTATGTTTGTATGTTCTATTTGTATTTCTTTCTCAACAGATGCAGTATATAGTTATAACTTGTTGGATATAATACCTAGCTCAATTTTAGGTCAAAGTATCATTCATATGGGTGGTTATTTTTCATCTGTATAGTGACCTGGAGCAAAGCTGTGACAATTACTTGTGGACAATTTAACCAATAGGATTTTATGAGACCCACTGAACTCTGGCGGATTTTTGTTGTATAGTTGAAAAAATACACCCATATGTTTAGTGATCAATTGACACAATACCAACATGTTGTTTACATGTTCAGTGCGGAGTATCGTGGCATGTAATGCCAAGATTATCAACAGCACGAACTGGCCACTGTCAACCGAGTCCAGCCCTTAATGAAAATTACACACTTGCCCAACGAAAAGCAATCAATGCAATTTATTATAAAATCAAAAACCAATCAATCAATAGATGTAAAAAAAAGCGATAAATTATTGGTAACTAATAATCATAAGAAAAAGACGTAATGAAAGGACAGCTAGGACAATATAAAAAATCAGATAAATTGTTGTAAAACATTCAATAAAAAATTAAAAACGCATAGCAGCCTCTGCTCCATCATGGAGGCCTTCCAAAGTAACCTTCCAGTTTGATAAAAAGCGACTCACGGTCTCAGGGTAGTAGTGAGTGGGTAAATAGGAGGCGCAAATCTCCAAAGAGCAAGGTGTATGGTGAACGGTAATACCCAAAGGTAGCTGTACTGCATTATCCTGAATAATTTCTTCACGGGCGGCAGCGAGCAAGTGTTCACATTCAGTAAACGGATTAGTACCACCACGATCAGCGTTATACCCTGCGTCAGACGAAGCCGGGTCCTGGTACAAATAGTTGAAACCTAACAAAGTAGGGTCGAGCGGGGAAGTTTCCTGCACGGTATACGACCTATTGAGGTATTTCCTAGCGGCAAGAGCAATGGCTTGTTCAGACACATTTCGCAATACTTGCTGAATGGAAGTCAATATCTCCTCGAGCGAATTGTCCAAAGTGAAACAAGAAAATGAGAGTGGCACTAGGGTGGAAAACAACCCTACGGTTCGGGATACATCAGCGGTGCAATTGGGGAGCAGTCGGCCGTGGGTGTGGTAATTCAGACCTATCCGTGTTTGTCCAGATACGCCAGGTACCGTCAATAAAAGGCTGGCAAGTAACAGGTCCTGCAACGTAGCGCCATATCCTTGAGCAATGCGACCAAGTCCATTAAATACTTTGGTAGAGAACGTGATCGTCCGTTCCACAGAATGGGTAATAGTCGCCGATGATGCCTTTTCTATGGGGATATCCCAAGGTAGGGCCGGGGAAGCAGGGAACGTCGGTAATTGAAGAAGATTGTCCTCTCCTCGAGTATCCACCAGCTGCTGCATGGTTTGTAACCAACTTGGGTAGGATAAAGTCTTGGCGGGTAGTGATTCACCACTCACAAGTGTGGCAAGATCCGTGGCGAGAACTCCCATGGACATATGATCGGACACCAGATGGTGTACAGCCAAGTAGAAGAATTGGGCACCTTGGATATTAAACAGCTGGGCGAAGAAAATTGGTGCATTAGCCAAACGAAAATTCCGATTCAGGTTGACAATGATCCGAGAAATCTCCATTGGGGAATTCAATGAGTTGTCCACTTTGAACGGCACAAGGAACTCTACATTGGGTGGAATAATGGCACAGGACCAGAACTTTTCAGATCGTAAAAATCTAGCGCGTAGCATATCGTGGTGTGCCACCAATTGTTGCAACACCAAGAGCCATGTGGAATCGGATAGGGAAGTGTTAACCTGTAGGAGTATCGGTATTAACCAAGGGTCAGGGTTATCACCTCGCAAGGATAGGAAGTCGAGCTGAGCGGGGCCCAAAGGTACCGGGCCTTCGACAGGTACTTCTGACAAAATTTCATTAACAACGTTGCCAGGGTTCTGCGAAGTAGTCGGTAAACCATCCAGGTGGGTCGCCAAATCGGCTAGAGTGGCGCTGCGCGTAATGTCCGCTACACTCAATGCCAGGCCCTGACGCTGGCAACGTGCCGTCCAGTGAATACCCGTGAGGGAGTTACCACCTAGAGTGAACAAGCTGTCCTTGGGGGACACCCGCTGGACTGGAATATTCAGCGTTTCTGCTAGAAGCTCTTGTAATAATTGTAACGTGGGACTACAGTCTTCCGACATGTTTGAACAGGAGACGGACTCCCACGTAGTTTCTGGGCAATCCTCAAGTAACTTGACAAGTTGGATCTTGTCAAGTTTCTCGTTTACGGTAATGGGAAAAGTAGTCATGGGAACCAATCGTGAAGGAACCAGATAATGTGGCAGACGAGTTTGGAGAAACGCCAGAATATCACCCCGGGAAACATTAGAGGGAGTAACAAAGGCTATCACATTATTATTGACAACCATGGCCACAGCACGCTGCACTTCCTGGTGTGCCACCAGTGCGTGTTCAATTTCACCCAACTCAACACGAACGCCTCGCACTTTGACCTGTCCATCATTGCGGCCTAAAAGTTGAACATCGCCATTAGGTAGCCATTTAACCAAATCACCCGTGCGGTAAAGACGACCCTGTCCAAAAGGATTGGAGACGAACCGTTCGGCGGTTAACTCGGGTTGGTTGAGATAACCCCAAGCCAGACCCAGACCCCCGATATACAACTCACCCACCACACCTAGGGGAACAGGACGAGCATATGAGTCGAGAATGTAACCTGTCACGTTCGTAAGTGGTTTACCAATGACGACGGGCTGACCAGGGTGTAATTGCGCATAGTGACTCTCGATGGTGGCTTCGGAAGGTCCATACATATTAAACATAGGGAACCGCGCCGACCACGCATCTGCCACACTGACCGGAACGGCTTCCCCCGTCACGATAACCTGAGTCAGTTGTGTAAACCGGGTAGGCTCGAATCCGGCCAAAAGGGACGGGGTACAACACAGCCGGGTGGCACTGATGAGCTTATCCTCTAAATTGTCGTCGTCCGAATTTACTAGCAATAGGGAACCACCGTGACTGAGAGTCACCCAAATTTCCGAAATACACACGTCAAAAGTGGAATTGGTCAGTGTGGGGGTAACGGTGGTGGGACCAATATTGAGTATTTCTTGGGCCGCCCGGAGGTAGTTAATTACGGCACTCTTTTCCACCGCAACGCCTTTGGGCACCCCTGTGGAGCCTGAGGTGTACACGACGTAGGCCAAGTTATTTTTGTCGGAAGGGGATATGGGTAAGGGTGCCGATGACTCTTTTGCAAGGAACCACTGTTGGTAGTCATCAACAGCCATACGATATACCGAAGGACAATCTACCGCAGCAAGGGTGGCACGAGGACCTAACAAGGCCAGGCAGCGGGTATCCTTCACGATCAATTCGATACGTTCTTGAGGGTAGCGCGGATCGAGCACCACAAATCCCAAGTTCAACTTCCACACGGCCAGTTGAGCCAGTACGAGAACAGCGGAATTACGAGCTACGATGCCTATGATTCCGTCTTTTTGAATAGCAATATGTTGGTAAAGGGAGTGTGCTAAACTATTCGCCGCAAGATCCAGTTCCGAATAGGTATAGACAGAGTTAGTGATAACTCCACATAATGCCACGGATTGGGGCTGCCGAATCACTTTCTCGGAAAAGAGATCCAGCAAATTAGTACTGGAGGGTAAGGCACAAAGCGAATTGGCGGAGGAAAATTGATCGAGGTAAAGGTGACGCTCTTCCGCGGTAAGTAGGTCCACTTCGTGTACTTTGGCGTTTGCAGCGCTGTTCACTATACTATTAATTGATCCCAGTAAGTGCCGGCCCACTTGCTTCACATATTCCTCCGAGAAGTGGTCGGCTAGGTAGCTAATACGGAAGAGTACCTTGTGGGGTGCGGCATGAACCAATACTGTGAGCGGGTACTCGGTCTCGTCGTGGATGTGTTCCAGTTGGAGTTCCACAGCTTGGTCGGCTGTGGATACCGATTGAGGATAATTCTCCACCACCAGTAAAGTGTTGAACAAGTCACTCATGAAGGGTATCTGACACCACTGAAGCACGTCACTCAGACGACAGTATTCGTAGCTATGGCTTTTGGCACTACTCTGTTGAATTTCGTGAAGCCATTCCTGCATCGCTTGGCCCATCACCACCTGAACGCGGCACGGTAGGGTATTGATAGTTAACCCCACCAATTTATCAATTTGGGGCAGGGGTACATTTCTACCAGACACCACTACCCCGAACACGAGGTCGTCCCGTCCAGTGTAACGCTGTAGCAACAGTGCCCAAGCTGCCCGCACCAGGGTGGACAGCGTCACATTTGTATCGTGTAAAAACCGTTGTACCTGTTCTACACTATTGGTGATATCAAACTCCACGCTGGGATGGGCGCTACCTCTGTCAAGCTGAGACGGAGCATTGGTGTGCAACTCTTCCAGCAACGTGGGACCATCCAGCTGATGAAGCTCTTCTTTCCAAAACTTCATTGCATCGTCTTGGGAACGGGTAGAAATATACTTGACGTAATCCTGGTACACGGCCGGCGTTACTGAAGGGGACTCTCCATCGTATACCTCCAGTGCTTGGGTCAACAGTAGAGGTAAGGACCAACCATCCAAGAGGGCGTGGTGCATGGTAACCACGAACCGGTAATCACCGTCCGGACCTTGAAAGAGAGAAAAGCGAACCAGAGGATCGTGAACCTGAAAACCCTGTGCACGATCCCTTTCTAAGTATTGTTCGAAAGCTTCTGACCAAGACGAACCAGCCGGAAATTGGGGTGTGATCCACGGTACATCTAGATGTTTCAACACTACCTGAACATTAACCTGTGGGCAATGCGAGGGGCCTAGGAGGAAACGGGTACGAAGAATGGGGTGATGTTTCACTAGCGTGTGCCACGTGTGTTGCCACTGGTCGGGTAGAAGCGAACCGCGGATTCGGAAGGCAGTTTGGACCACATAGGCGGACGAGTCCTTGGCCAATGCCCACAAAAGCCCTTCTTGCAAGGGCAGACAAGGGTACACCGTTTCAATTGCGTCCACTGGGATACCGGCGGAAGGGAGGTCATCGTCCAAAAGACCCTGCACTTCGGCTAGTGTCAAGTCGAGCAAGGGGAAGTCACGTGGAATGTAACAGCCATGGCGGGTATCCACCACAGTGCGACCCAAGTTCCACAGTGTTTGACACCAATTGCTCAGGACACGCTGAATAGTGGAACGGTTATATTTTGCAGGTGAATACCGCAGGGCCAGTTCCACTCCACGTTGGGGATCTACCCCACAGGATACTTCTAGGGCCCAGTTAAAGGGAGCGCTGCCGTCGAAATCATTGTGCCAGGTACCAAGAGCGTCACTGACCGACCAGAACGGGTTGTCTGATTCAAACTGACTGAAGCGTCCCGTGTAGTTGAAAAGAATATCGGGCTTCACCTGGGTCAGAGGGTGGCGATCAGTAGTACGTTTCTTGGTGTAGCGCAATAAACCATATGGGATCCCGTGATTAGGAACCGTTCGCAGCGCGTGTTTTACATTTCGCAGTGCCACAAACGGTGTATCCGTGCTTTTACAGGGAACAACCACAGGGTACGTAATGGTGAACCACCCAACTGTGCGGGAAATATCAATGGACGAATCCCAAGCTTGCCGTCCGTGTCCTTCGAGTTCTACCGTCAGGCCTGTGTCCAAGTAGAATACTTCCTGTAGGCTGTGGAGCAGACCAGCAAGTAAAATTTCTTCCATTGTAACTTGTGCTGTACGGATGACTTGATGAAGCAGCAGATTAGTAGTGTCCTGGTCTAGGAATGCCTGATTGGTAGTGGTCAGTCGGTAGGGGATGGATTCCCCATCTTGGTTAGGGTAGTCCACGGGTAACGCCAACACTGTGGGTTGCTGGGGCCACTCTGTATCGTCCAGAGTTTGGGCATAGTCCTGCACCAAGCAGGCCCATTGCCGGAAGCTCAAGGTTTTAGGCGGCAAAGATCGTCCACTCAACAGCAACTCCAGGTCTTCCAAGATGATGCGCCAGGAGACCAGATCCACTGCCCAGTGGTGTACCGTTAGGAACACGCAGGGCTCACCGTTTATGGTCAGGCAGCCACCGGCCATGATGGGACCTTGAGTCAGGGAAAGTCGCCGGTGTACATCAGTAATCCACGACGTAGCCTCGTCTAAGCTCAGATCCGCATTCTCCCAAATTACAAAGGGACCGTGGGCTGGGTCATATGCTACGGTCGCCTGCTGCCACTGATTATTCTGGTCCTTACTCAAGCGTACACGCAGAAGATCGTGGTGTTCCACTAGACGCTCCACGGCTTTGGCCAGATGGACAGGGTCAAGTTTTTCATGACACCGCAGCAGGAAGGACTGGTTGAAATGCTTCGAGGTGTCCCTAAAAGGACTGTCCTCCAGGTACCAACGTTGGATACTGGTGAGTGGTATGGGTCCTATAGGGGACATGGTTGGTTGTTGCAACAATCTTTGGGGTTCCGCGGACTTTTCCATCCGGTGCACCATGTCACCCAATTGCGGATACTGGAAAATCTGGTCCATTGTGAGTCGAAAGCCCATCCGCCGAAGGTAGGACATGAGTTGGATAGCGGAGATCGAATCCCCACCGAGTTGGAAAAATGTGGCATTCGGATGTACACGATCGGGGGACACCCGGAGAATATTGATCAATGCCACTCGCAACTGCGCGAACGACGGGTCGAGTGGAGTGTCCATGTCGTCTATCAGTGGGGTAACATCCGAACTAGGTAAAGGCAAGCTAGCCAATTGCTTCTTGTCCACTTTACCGTTGTTGGTAATGGGCAGTTGAGCCATTGCGAGAATCACATCAGGTATCATATACCTCGGAAGGGATTTGGCCAGACGTTCCTTCAAGGGAAACAGGGAAACTTCCTCCGGGGATACATAGAGCACCAGGCTCGCGTCTCGGACAAGCGCAGCCGCATTAGTTACATTGGGGCAACTCAGTGTCACCATTTCGATTTCCGTTAGCTCAATTCGGAAACCGCGCAATTTGACCTGCGTATCCTGTCGACCCAAGTAGTACAGATTTCCATCGGGAGTCCAGCAGCCCAAATCACCGCTGCAATAGAGCAAACCTGGCCCGAAGGGATTAGGAATAAACTGTTTAGTCGTCAATTCAGGACGATTCCAGTAACCAGCTGATACGGCAGCGCCACCCATACAAATTTGACCCACTACCCCGATGGGCAGAACACGGTAGAGCTCGTCCAGGACGTAACATTCCACATTGGGGAGCGGCTTACCCAAGGTAAGGATGCAGTCCAGCTGGCCTAAGCAAAATGTACACCCGATAGTGGTTTCTGTGGGACCGTAAATATTCAGCACCGTAGATTGGGAGGCCCATCGGTGAGCCAGAGTGGTAGGAAATGGTTCCCCACCGGCAGCGACTAACCGTAAATTAGGGAAATCCTCAGGCTGAATAGCAGCCAAAAAGGACGGCGTGGACATTAACGTGTTTACCTCGTGCAGATCTTCCAGAAGATCATGTTCGTTAAGCACCAAGGTACCACCGGCGAAGAGGGTGCTAATAATCTCCCCAAGACTGGCGTCGAACGTGGTTTGTAACATTTGCAAGCACCGCGTGCTTTCATTAAGTCCGACATGGGCTACGATGGAACAAGCGTAATTAACGATGGAATTATGGTACTGTTGTACCCCCTTCGGTTTTCCGGTTGTGCCCGATGTGAAAAATATAAACGCTATATCAGTGCTACCAATTTTACTGGGCGCAGAGGAGACTACCTCTAGAACATCTGTTGAAAATTTCAGACTATCAACGTAGAGCACCCGGCGGGGATCCACCTGCAACGTTTCCTCCACTAAGCTTCGATGGCAACCGAGTGTAATTACCCAGGGATCCTGCAGGTCATGTAGCATGAAATGTAGTCGGTCAAACGCGCCCGAAGGGTTCATGGGTACACAAACACCGCCGGCTAATAAGGTAGCATAAGCGGATATCACATACCAGGGTGAGCGATCAAACAATAACGCAACCCGGCCGTTGTTAGGAAGACCACGATGGTGCAATTCACTCGCTGTCACACGGGTGTATTGCCATAGTTCCTGGTAAGTCAATACCATTTCAGTGGACTCCAGGGCCTGCTGACTAGGACGTTCTTGTGCTTGCGTCGCAAGGCATTCAGGGATTGACGTACTATGGTGGGAGAAATCGGTACGAGGACCTCGAGACCATCGTTGCAACAAATTGGCTTCCTTGGGAGGTACAGTTATCAAGGCGCCTACACGGGTATGGGCTCCCACATCCGACGTAAGAATCTTGAAAATGTGAGCGATTAGCCCTGCCATCCGCTTGACAAAATTTTGGTGGTGATTATGCGGCTGGAAGGCAAGGCTAACCATTAATCGATCACCTGTTTCTTCGAATCCCACTGTTAGGGGGTACTCGGCCATGTGGTACCCGTCTTGCACTTCGTAATGAAGCGGATAACGAGAGCGATCCCAAGCACCAAAGGTGGGCGCCTTATCGAACACCAGCAAAGATCGGAATAATTCTACATCTGCGGTCACTCCTGTCCATTTTTTGATATCCATTATACTGACCTGGTCGTGGAGCAATATTTCGTTGGAACTGTCAGCAATCTGGCGGAGTAAACCTAACACGGTTTGGGATGGGTCTATAACTACTCGGAAGGGTAACGTGTTAATGGTGGGACCCACAAGTCTTTCCATATCCCCTTCCCGTCCGGACACCATGACTCCGAAGAGCACTTCGTCCAGATTTCCCAGATAGCGAGAAAGAACTAAAGCCCAAACGGCTCTTAAGCACACGTTGACCGTCACGTGATGACTGGCGCAGAATTGGGCAAGGGTGGAGTGAGGCACCCCGATATCAATGGATACCTTACCCACTGGATCACAGGTTTCATCTGGTAAACGGATATTGGGAAAAGAGATATCCGGGGTGAAACGGGAACCTGCCATGTACTGCTCCCAGAATGTCCGAGAGGCATTGACATCTCGTTTCCCCACTGAATCTAGGAATGTGTCAAAAGACACGCTCGGCGGTAGGGCACATCCGTGGTACAAATCCAAAGACTCACGAAGGACTAGATGCAAAGACCAGGCATCCAGAAGCGCATGGTGACACGACAACACTGCAACGTGACATTCCTTATTTACTCGAACCAAGTCGAGACGTGTCAAAGGTGATCCGTCAAAGCGGAAACCTTGTCGCCGAATGGATTGCAAAAACTGTGAGTGAAGCCCATATTTTCCGAATGGCCGGCCAGGGTATTGGTCAGCAATGTTGTTAGACGGATGGTACTTCCAATCTAGAGGGAGTTGTCTGGTCACGACCTGTACGCAAGAGTGCTCCTCTTGATGGTCTGTCAAGTAGAACAGCGTGCGAAGCATATCGTGCCGCTGGCCAAGAGTATTCCAAACCTTTTCGTAAAGCTTAACATCTAACGCGCCCTTAATGGTAAAAGGAACCTGGATAGTGTAAGCCGTGGGATCTTTGAAAGTATGAATGATAAATGCCCGCTGGATGCTAGTGGCGGGTCGTAGTGATACCACATCACTGGGCGAGATACCAAGACCCTCCTTGATATCTTGTAAAGTGTCCCTTAAAGACCCACCGGAGAATGGCAATAGTGGGAAGTCATTGGGAAGGAGAACATCGCAGTCAGAGGTACGGAGAAAATCAAGAATCTCTTCCAGTGCTTCGAACCATCTATTTAAAAGCTGCGTCGCTTGGGATTGGTCAACGGAACATGGTGTATTGTGAATGTAGAGTGCGATATGTAGATCCTCGGGTCCAAACACCCCTGTCGCTTCCATCGAACACTCTAAAGATCCACTATATTTATCCTCCAAACAGACTACCGACTGTCCGATGATTTCCAGCGCGCATCCACCACTGTTTCCTGCTTTCAATGGGTCCACCCACCGGTACACCGTGCGGGGAGAGGACTGACGTTCGAGGTCATTCTCAATTGGCTTTCTACGAAGGCTCTGGGCCCAATTTAGAGCCGTTACTGGTGAAAGTGAAGCCACGATTTCGGCATCGACCTGGTGCCATCGGACCTGCTCTGTATCCCAGATAACGAAGGGAAACAAGTCTAGTGAGGCACAACGGGATACGCCCACTAAGAATGCACCGAGTAACACATGGGAAGGACTGATTTGCGATGAACCCTGGAACTTCCAAGGGAATCCCTCCCAGCATAAGCCATGGCCGGAGGGACAAGAAAGAGTCCGAGAGTAGACAGGAACTTGGTGCTGCATTGGAACTAATGATGAACTGGGATCAACGAGGGAGGCCGTCAATGAGGAACTGGGCATCAGTTTATCTTCAGCGCAACGCTCATTGACGTTTACCAGCCAAGCCTCCCACTGTGAGAATGGGATAACTCTAGGACGAAGGTAAAGCTTTATCTCGGAAATCTCTAATTCAACACCATGCACCACTCCCACCCACCAGTGCGGGTCTGTCGTTCCTGGATACGATTCAGGTAGCCAAGAATAAAAATCGGGTAGTTCATGGGGGGTTGCTGTAATTCCGAACCACATGGCATCGTCAGCGGCGAGAGTCGATGAATCACGGGGTAGTTTGTCCGCCCACTTGACCTTCCATTGGGCCCAGTGGGCTGCGAATTCTTCTTTGAGAATCACTCGGAGTAAATGAGCAGGAAAAGGGGAAGCAAGTTTCACCGACACCCTGATAAACCAGCCATTATCAGAAATATAACAGTCTGGGTTTCCAGTTCCCTGAATGGACGAGTGAGAAAGGCTCTGGGATATACCTGGGGAAGTGGCCTCCAGGGCTTGGCACAATTCACCTAGCGTAGAGTACTGAAAAATCTGACCTATGGTGACAGTAAGGCCCTGGTGTTTACATCCACTAGCCAAACGAATGGCAGCTATGGAATCCCCTCCCAGCTGAAAGAATGAAGCGTCCGGCGTAACTAAGAGAGAGTCGATGCCCAGAGTTGTTGCCACCAAATTTCGCAACACAATAAAGCTACTCGAGAGTGACTGCTCATCGCTAGATGATGTGTGATCCCCAGAGGATAACTCCAGAGACTGTAATGCACGCCGGTCTACTTTCCCTACGGACGTGCGAGGGAGATTGTCTAACGGCACAATTCGATCAGGAATCATAAAGTGAGGCAAATAGGCACGCAGTCGTTCTGTCAGCCGTTGGAGATCCTGGGATGATGGGTAAACGAAGAGCACTAGTCTATTCCTGTGTACTATGGCAATAGCTTCTTCCACTCCTGGCACGGCTTTACCGACTGCCTCCAATTCTCCCAACTCAATACGGAACCCACGTAGTTTAACCTGATCATCCCGTCGACCCAGGTAGTACACCTCACCATTAGGCAGCCAGCAACCTATATCTCCACTGCAGTAAACGCGTTCGTTGGAATGGGGTAGATGCTTAAAGGCCCGAGCGGTAAGTTCTGGTCGATTGTAATACCCTTCACTCACGCCTATTCCACCGATGTAAATTAGGCCAGGTACGCCTGGAGGAACGGGTTGCATATAATCATCGAGAATATAGCATCTCACGTGTGGAATGGGAGCACCAATGGAAATGGGTTGACCCACTTTGACTAGGCTTGCGTTAGAGACGATGGTGATTTCCGATGGTCCATACATGTTCCAGAGCGGCACATGGCGAGCCCAGGTGTTGGCCACGTTATACGGCAGGGCTTCACCACATGAGATAACACATGTCAGGTTGGGGTAGTCCCTGGGGTCCACGGCCGAGAGTACAGACGGGGTCACTATGCACGTGTTTACATCGTGCAATCTGCTAAGTATGTCCCCGTCCTGTAAGACTAGCGTTGCTCCGGCCATAAAGGTACCGAATATTTCGCTTACGCTCGCATCGAAGCTAAGGTTTAGGGCTTGCAATACGTGGGACTTCCGGTTGAAGCCCAATGTAGCGGCGAAGAACATTGTAAAGTTGATGATAGCTTCGTGTCGCTGGGGGACCCCCTTGGGATGGCCGGTGGAACCCGATGTATAAATTATGTAGGCCATGTCACGGGGATCAACCGGCGTGTGGGTGCCTAGGTTCAGTGAACATGATTCGAAGTCGGCGCTCATCTTGTCTACGAGATGTATGACGGGATTCCCGCCCAGGGGCCAAACGCTTTTTACTAAGTCGTAGTGTGCGGCTGTCGTGAGGACCGTGGGGCGCTCCAAGTTACTCAGAATATACTCGATGCGTTTTGTAGCCTTGTGTACTTCGATGGGCACACAGACCCCACCAATGCTAAGAACGGCCAAAGCGGATTTCACGTACCAGTGAGACTTGGTAAACAATAGCACCACGTTATCACCGCGTCCTAGACCACTCTGCTGTAACCTATACGCAATACCCCGGGCGCTCACCATGAGTTCATGATAAGTAAAGCAGCCCTGGTGGGACACAAGGGCAAGGTCATCGGGATAGGTAAGCGCACTGTGTATAAAGGCCTGGAAGAGATCGTTGGGTGGATCTATCCATTCCTCGGTTGACCCTTGACCCCACTGATGTACAAGTGAGTTTTCCAGTGGCGACAGGTGGAGGAGCTCGGCTAAACGGTAGTCCTTGGAAGATTCCACAAGTTTTGTAATACTATGGTCAAGGAAACGTGCCACAAGATCCAAATAAAAGCGCTGGTAGTTGGGAGTGGTGGCGTGTAAAGTCAAGTGTACTTGGTCTACCCCGTCGCTGAAATAACCAGTTAAAGGATACTCCGTGACGTTCATCCCATGATGGGTGCCGTAGTGAATACGAGAGCTCTGTGCGAAACTAGGTTTTTCTTCGATGGAAGTGATCCGTTCGTAAACTAGTAGAGACTGGAAGAGCTCATCTTGAGCCTCGACGTTTAACCATTTCTTAATTTTTCCCAACGAGGTTTGTTCAAAGTCCAACATCTCCCCAGACTGTTGATGGAGAGTAGTCAGCCACTCCTTCACGGAAATGTTTGACTCTATCATCACACGGAAGGGAAGGGTATTGATAGTGGGACCCACCACTTGCTCCATCCCGCGCGTTCTTCCATCCCGACCTGACACCATTACCCCAAAAGTTACTTCTCTACGCTGTTCCCCTAAGTAATGGTGCAGCATGAGGGACCAGGCCGCACGGTACAAGGTGCTCAGAGTGATCCGCTGACGTTGGCAAAAAGTATGAAGACGCTCAAGCGGACAAGTGAGTTGATGTTCCACACTACATCGTACCTGGTGTCCCTCCATGGGTTCCGTCGCAGCGGCCAGAGTGGGGAACGCAAGATCAGGAGTAGTTTGCATTTCCGCCAAGTAGGTTTGCCAATACTGACGAGCGGCGTCCGTGTCCATAAGGGCGGCTTGCTCAGCGAAACGTCGGAAGGCGACGGGCGCTGACAGCACTTTTCCATGGTAGAGCGCCAACGATTCCTCTAACAAAATACGGTAAGACCAGGCATCCAGGAGAGCATGGTGGAAATTCGTAAAACACAGGAAACGATGATCGCTCATCCGCACTAGATGGACTCGAATCAGGCTCTGGCCAATATTTAACCCGTTCTGGCGGTGTTGGGTGAATGTATCGTTGATAAACGCCTTGTCATCGAGTAATTCATTGCCGCTGCCTTCGCTCCAAACAAGGTCTCCCTCCCGAGTGACCACTTGTATCCAAGGATGATGCTCCAGATAGTCACAGGCCAAAAAACGAGTACGCAGAATAGCGTGGCGCTGTACTAACTGTATCCAAACAGTGCGGTACAACGTAGAGTCCAGGGGACCCAAAATTTCGTAGCAATTCTGTACCATGTAGGCCGTGCTGTCTTTAAGAGTGCTAAAAAGGAAACCCTGTTGTAGCGTCGAAACCGGTAAAACATCAACTACCTCAGTCAAGGATATATCCAATCGGGTCTCTATATCTGCTAACAAAGTACCACACTGATGATCCCCCATCCGAAGTAACTGAAAATCTTCCAACTGGGTAGTATGACCCACCTTACCTTGGTGGATCCCCAGAATTGCCAAAAAGAATATCTCCCAATGCACCAACAATTGGTCAACTACTTGGGGCGAGTATACCGATACCTTACTGATCAGCTCTACGTGGACAGTGTTCGCACCGTAGCCCAGCCTGATTTCCAGGCTGCTATCACCCTGTTGCCCGATGCACGGACTATGGCAAATATACTTGTAGCCGATAACGGAATGACCACTGGACTTTTGACTTGAGCTACGTGTTTGTAAAGGATCCAGCATATGAAACCTAATGAGATCTTCTCCAAAAATTACATCTGACACGGAGAGACCACTACTCGACTTGGCCAACCGCACAAAATCGAAAAGCGTTAGAGACTTGTAGTCCGGAATGGCGATGGAAGTGACTTCATACCCCTGACAGAGGTTGATTGACGGCCCAGGGGCTAGACGTAACTGTTGTAGGGCCCCTAAAAGACTGGCCAATAAAATTTCTGACCAGCTAGCCTGGAGGGCACCGCCCACTCCGGGTGTTGAGCCGAAGCGATCAGGTACGTCGGGCATCGCGATCGAATGATGGACAGTATAAAACCGGGGACTATCAAATACCGGGGATGTCAACAGGGGAGTGTCACCAGTTACTTCCACGGCGCGCAGTTCCTGAATGTGATCTCTCTCCAATCTCTCCAGTACATCACTCAAATATTGACGCCATTCACCCAAAGTAAGCGCAGCCCAGTGAACTGCAAAGTGCACCAGACTATCCCGGGTATCGCGTTCATCGATACTGGTCACAATCCAGACCCCCTTGAGTGGATCAAGGTAGTTAGCAAGTTCAGCGGGATTCAGCGTCTCATACACAGGACAGGACGGCAGCTCATGACTATCAATAAAATAGTCAGTATTGTCATCGTATCGGGAACACAGCGGAGGATATGCTCGGGCAAGATGTTCCAAAGTCTGTTGAACAAGTGATGGTGCTAGCAAACATCCCACCTTCACCGTGGTAATAAAATTCGGGGAAGCCTCGGACTCTGCAGAAAGCGGATACATTAAAGATTTGCGGTAACCCTGAAGATGTATCTTCGTCGGGAGAGTGCTACCTGACTGGGAGTTGCGTTTTTCCAACAATTCAGCCAAACTGGCTACCGACTCATGGCGGAAAACCTCAGCCAAGCTTACGGACACTCCTTCCTCTTGACAATGACCTGTAAACCGGATTGCCGAAATGGAGTCACCTCCCAGTTCGAAAAAGGAGGAACGGCAATCCACTGTATCCAAGGGCAACTCGAGCGTCGATGCGAGAGCTCTCGCTAATAGCCATTGGAGAGGGGACGTGGGTGACACCCGATCGGGGGCATGTTCGTCATCGACAGGTAGGTTTGCTAACTCCTCCCGAAGTCTTTCCCTGTCTACTTTACCATTCGGATTTAATGGGAAGTTCTGCATCACAATAGTCCGCTGAGGAACCATGTACTTTGGCAGCTGCTCTTTACAATAACTAGTCACCTGTGATACGGTCAGTTCTGAGGAACGGACGAAAGCCACCAACTTGGATTGGTTTACTATGACGGCGGATGCTTTGATCGCCGGATGCCGCATAAGCGCGGATTCCACGTCTCCGAGTTCAATCCGGTGACCACGCAATTTCACTTGGTCGTCGCGACGCGCGAGGTAATGAACGTTGCCATCCGTGAGCCATCGAGCGAGGTCACCGGTACGGTATAATTTTTTACCAGGGGTGAATGGATGGTCCACTAGGACGTGCGTGGTCAAATCGTCACGACCAACATAACCTTGCATCAGCCCTACCCCGCCGATGTAAATCTCACCAGGGGCACCCATCGGCACCGGGCGTTGGTAGTCGTCCAAAAGGTAGCATTCCGTATTTGGTAGCGGTCGACCGATGGTGATCACTGCTTCACCTTGGTAAGCCAAAGAATGACTAATCACCGAGGTCTCGGTTGGTCCATATAGGTTATACAACTGGCAACATTTGTGCCATCGCTGGGCTTCCTGCAACGGGAGGGGCTCCCCAGCGGTCAATACCATCTTTAGATTCGGGTAGTCACGTGGTTCGAGATGAACCAGCAACGACGGGGTGGTCATCAGCACTTCCACGAAGGGAAGGGTCTCCAGGACGTTAGTACGCAGGATTATTGTACCCCCGTGACACAGTGCTCCGAAAATTTCCAATTGGGCACCATCAAATGCTAGGGACATGGACTGCATGATACGCACACCTGAACCCCACCCAAACAAACGTGGTAGATGTTGCACCATATTGGATAAACCCTGGT
Organism: Dispira simplex; assembly: GCA_027478255.1. Lineage (NCBI taxonomy): Eukaryota > Fungi > Kickxellomycota > Dimargaritomycetes > Dimargaritales > Dimargaritaceae > Dispira > Dispira simplex. The sequence goes on along the minus strand of JAOPJG010000060.1, from coordinate 34,748 downwards.
GGGCTAATTGTACACCCTTGGGTTTACCCGTAGAGCCCGAAGTGTAGATGATATGAGACAACTGAGAAAGGGAATCTGCACCCTTTGGTAATGTAGGACATGCTGTGGCGGGCTGCACATCCCTAGCCAAGCTGTACAGAGTGACCCCAGGGAGTACTCCTAAAGCGGTATGCAAGGAGTGACCTTGTCTGAGATTAGTGAGAATGCAGTTGATTCCACAATCTTGAACCATGAAGGTTAATCGACTTGGGGGGAAATCCGGGTTGAGTGGTACGTAGGCCGCTCCAGCCATGTGCACCCCGAAAATGGCAGCGATGGCGTAGGGATTTCTTTCAATGAGCAGACCAATCCGCTCACCAACTGTAACTTTATCGGATAATAAACGGGCTACTCCACAGGCCCTTTCGAATAAATCGGCATAGGACCAGCGTACATCTTCGTGCTCTACTGCCATTGTCTCAGGCCGCTGTTGCACCTGTCGTTGGAACATTACGTGTACCTGCTCGTCAACAAGCGTGGTAGTCTCGCCTAGCGACCAATCGCTAAGCACATAGTTCCTGTGAATTGGTTCGAGGAATTGCCACTCCTGCACAGTAGTATTGGCCATGGGAGTACTGAGGGCCTTGCGCAGTTGTTCGAATATAAATCTGAATTGGTCCGCCAGAGCCTCAACATATGGGGTTCCATACCGATTGGATGGCCATGACCATGTTCCCACCAATTGATCTTGCTCGGGCTGCAACACCAGGCTCATGTCGTAGTTGGTAGGTTCAATCGCTTGCACGTCACACAGGGACGGTCCTCCCTCGGTGGACAATCCCGTCATTGGGTAATTTTCGAAAACCAGGAGCGTATTAAATAGCTCCACAGCAGGCAATCCCGTTTGTTTTCCGGCGTCCATTTCCCACATGGCACAGTGTTCATGTGACGCCGCCGCCCGACCATCACGATCCACTGTGTAAATTAAATCCTGAAGAGTGACCGTCGGTTCCACCTTTAGCCGACAAGGCACGGTGTTGATAAAACAACCCACCGCTTGCTCGATACCGGGAATATGAAGCGTTCGTCCGGACACCGTACTGCCAAACACGATATCGGTAGCTCCAGTGTATACGGCCAGAGTCAAGGCCCACGCGGTTTTTGCAAGTGCGTACAGAGAAATGCCGTGGGGTCTCAAATCCGCACTCAGCGCGTGCATTGATGACGCCAGCTTGAGTTGGTGCTCCAGGAGTTTGGGCTGCTCCAGGGATTGATTCAGTGTAGAAGGAAGTTCTAGTAGAGTGGCGCTAGGAAGGCCTTCCAAATACGCTGACCAATATCTCTGGCTAGCGAACAAGTCCATTCTTTGACGGTGAAGAGCAAACTGCCCGAAACAACGATCCGACTGAATTGCCAATGTTGGCGCGTCATGTTGCAGGTATTGCTGAAACTCGTCCAATAAAATGCCACACGACCACCCGTCCAGAACTGCATGGTGAATGGTAAATATGACTCGAAATACGGCCTCTTCCACCGCGATTACCGTGCCACGTAGCATAGGGCCACCCACGACGAAGCTCTTTTGGGAATCTCGCTGCAGAAAGTCACCTTCCCCTATGCAGCCCAAGGCTTGCCAACTGGGTGCACTTTCCCGTTGAGTGTGATCCTTGTAGGTGACCACCTGGAGTCCAGTTACATTATCATGACCCCAATTGGTAAGAAACTGGGTGCGGAGAACAGGGTGATGGCGAACCACGCATGATAGGGCACGGTGAATGGTCTCGGCACTACTCACATTTCGCACGGTTAACGTCAACTGTAGAGTGTACTGTGTCGGATCTCGTGCTGTAGCGGCCAACATCGCCTGCTGCATAGGAAGCATAGGATATATCGCTTCCACATCGCTTAGCGTGATTCCTAGGCGTTGTACTTCCTCCTGCAACGATTGTACTTGAGAAATGGACACGTTCTTTAAGAATGTGAAATCGGACGGCACCCAATATGGCACACTTTCGTTGGCCACGTGGAATGCGGTAACTTCTTGGGCCACAGCTTTCAGCGTATCGGCGAAATGGGAAACAGTGTCTATAGGTAGCACTCCAGGACAAAATAGGAGTTCGAAAACCAGTTGGCCATCCCTAGGGAACGCCAAAATCTCTAAAATCGCAGCACGCAATTCCTCCTTATCACACACACCCTGTGAAGTGACCAGATCATGACGGGGCACCCACGGGGCATCAGGATGACCACCACCAAGTGCCTGGGCGGTGGTAGTTTGACCGAGGTAATTAAAAGTCACTTCCAAGGGGGTATAGGCATTGCCACCTAGAGTTTCCCCAGATATACCCGCCGGGAAGGGTGCTGATGTTGCCTTTTTCGCATTGCAAAGGGCTTCCTTGACGGCCAAGACGGCCCCTAGGGGTGCAAGCAGATCGGCCGCGGTCAAGGAAACACGCTGTAACCGAGTAAACCACCCAACAGTTCGAGTTAAATCCACCCCACTTGGGGCTCCATCGCGTCCGTGACTTTCATTGTACACCGTGATTTGGATTGCGGCGGACCATTTCTGAAGTGTCCGACATACTGCCGCCAACAGCAGTTCCATCGGTTGAATAGTCGAGTCCCATGGAGCAGTGGTTTTCCGGAGAAGAACACTCGATGCACTTTTATCAATGCACACGTTAATGCTTCGCACTTTCCCTTCCACATTGTATTCCAGTGCTTGAGTTGAGCCATTTATCGGGAGGAAGGGTGAATCACTGGGTGATTGCTCAGGTTCAGCAGCATCTGGTAAGTTCCTACGGAGAAAGGCACTCCACTCGGGGAAAGGATAGCTTGGGTGAAGTTTGGCTGACGCGTTATGTAACACTTGGGCCAAGTCCTCCAAAATTACCGACCAAGACACCAAGTCCACTACCAAATGGTGAATGGTGAGAATCAGTAGACGAGTTGAGTCCCACTGGACTAACGCTGCCCCCAGCAACGGGCCCTGAGTAATATTAAGCGTGCGCTGAAGTTGGAGACGAATGCCTTGCAACCCAGCCTCGTCATGGCAGTGGTAAGCTGTGGGGTTCAAACTTTCGTGGGGTTGGGGAGGAATGACACGGGGAATCCATTGCCACCCCTGCGGAGTCTCATGGTGTACAAATCGACAGCGCAGCATGTCGTGGTGGTTGATAACCTTACCTAGAGCTACCCCTATTGCCTCGGAACTAGGACAGGGAGAACGCAGTTCAAGAATAACGCTTTGGTTAAAGTGGTGTACGTTGCGCATAGGTAGGGTGAAGAACCACTGCTGCGTAGGGGATAGCAGAAATGGTTCGTCATAATGAACTATGGGTAGTGGTTGGCTCGAATTTTCTTGTTGAAGTGCCAATTGGGCGGCTACCGACCGAAGACTGTCCCGTCCCAGAAGGACAGGCACCACGAGTGACCAGCCCCGTTGCTGACATTTTGATACCACCTGAATAGCGCTGATAGAGTCACCACCTACTTGGAAGAAGCTTTGTCCGAGGTTGATTTGAGCGGGGTTACGACTTAAAACGGCTGCCAATACCTCGACCAGTACAACTTCCTTTGGGTCAGTATAGGAATGCTGCGTAATTTCCCCGCTTCCATTCGTAGCACGGTTCTTGGTTTGTGCCCACTGGGCTTCCAGGGACCGTAAATCTACTTTTCCGTTATGATTGACGGGCAATGTACTAAGTAAGAGAAAATCTGTTGGCACCATGTAGGGAGGGAGCTGGGTCACAAGATGGTCGTGAAGTTCTTGTCGGTTCAGAGAATCCCCGCAAACAAAGGCTACCAACCACTTGGTATCCACTACGCTGACTACTGCGTCACGAACCCGATGGTACAACAAGATCGCATGGCGAATCTCTTCCAGTTCTATACGGTAACCTCGTAGTTTGACCTGTGCGTCGCAACGCCCAAAACATTCTACTTTACCGTTGGGTAACCACCTTCCATAGTCCCCAGTTCGGTACAGACGACCGCTACCAAACGGGTTGGGAACGAAACGCGTAGCCGTTTCGTCCGGTCGATTAATATACCCCTGAGCGACAGCCACTCCGCCTATGTAAATCTCCCCCACCGCCCCCACTGGAAGGAGAGTAAGGTTCCTGTCCAGAATATAACACGCAACATTTCCAATACTACGACCAATGGTAATCGGTTGTTGAGGATAAATTCGATCAAAGTGAGTGATTATGGTGGCTTCGGAGGGACCGTAACCGTTGTAAAATTCCAATTTGCCAGACCATTTGCGAGCGAGTTCCGTGGTGAGCGGCTCGGCACCCACCACTAATGTCTTTAGCCGAAGACATCGTTCTGGATCAACGGCGCTCAATATGGTGGGTGTAATCACTACACAGTCTACATTACCGATGGAGGGCAACACTGTGGGGTCGATTACCAATGTAGCACCTCGAGTTAGCGCCAACAGGTTGACATAGATGAAGGCGTCGAACGCGGGACCCATACACTGCAAAACTCTACTCTGTGAGTTGATCGGTTGGGTAAACCCGTCCCATAGGGTCAGGTTTATCAACCCCGCATGGGGGACTAATACTCCCTTCGGGGTGCCCGTGGTTCCTGAGGTGAAGACGATATAGGCCAAATCCTCAGACCTCACTGTGGGATGATAAACCATGTTAGGCGACGGCTGCTCATGACTATCAACGATGCTGGACACGACCAAATCTGAGTCAACCGGGACCTCACTCTCAGCTGCATTGACCACTATCTGGCATTGAGTCGTGTGAATCATGAATTGCTGCCGTTGACGAGGCAACTTCGGTGAAATTGGTACAAACACTGCCCCCACAGCCCATACGGCTAAAGTGGCCACGATCGTACTGATAGTGCTTTCTACCAACACGGCCACTCGATTCTGTTCCTTTACACCCAACTGGGACAGACGTTGGGCAACCATGTGAACATTTTCCATCATGGATCGGTAGGTCAAAGTACGACCACGACATTCTAGGGCGGATTCCTCAGCGTAGCGTATGACAGAATCTTGCACCAGCAGCCATATATTAGACCATCGATCACCAACACCGGAATAGTCCCTCTTGGGAAAGGACCATCGTTCAATGAGCTGGGCCTCTGTGGGGCAAAGTAGAGCCGGCGTGTGCCAGTTGACTAACGAATTCGAAAACCCGCGAATAAACTGGAGGAAGTTGGCCAGGAAACGCCCTGCTGCATCGGCATCCAAACGACCACTATTGTAATGAACATCCACCGTCCAGCACGTTTTAGAAGTTTGCCAAAGAATCACCTCAAGATCAGCCGAAGAATACACGGATTGCGCAGTTGGAAAAGCGTAAGTCGCGCCACCTATGGGGAGAATATAATGAGCCACCCGCACCCGGCACCAGTCCGACTTTTCCTGATATTCGCCAGCCATTCTCAAGGCTTTTCTAATCTCCACCTCCGACACCCCCCTATATTGCTCAGACTGGCGTTTCTGTTTCCCCAATAAACGTACGAAATCACCAATTGTATCGATATTAGAAAGGGTACAACTTCGTAAGAGCAACGATCCTGCGCGACTGTCCACTCCCAGGAACAAGTCTAGGGTTCCCGTTACGCGACTCACATAGGCACCCACCAGAGTGGTCAAAACCGTGAGCACTTCTTCCCCGCTTTCTTCAACCAAGGCTTGGATTACATCCGATGACTCGTTGTCGAGTGATTGTCGTAGTGAGGACATTCTAGCCGCAAGGGATGGTGATGATGCGTCCAAACACCAAGGAAATCGCGGTGACTTGGGCGGGGCGTGACATAGTGTAGCCCAGTAGTCCAGTGCTTCTATGCGATCAGCACGTCCGCCGAAAGGTTCAGGCTTTAACTCGGAAAGAAGCACCTGCGATTCACGCTGCGTGGCAATATTTAAATAGTTCAGTTGGTTCAATAACTTGTCGGCAATCCGCATCACGGAAGCTCTGTCTCCAAACACCTGAGGAACCATTACTACTAATAAGCTGTCATCCGTACCATTCGTAGGGTGACGAACTTGTACACATTCTACGGTGCAACGCGGGTGATCACGAGTGGGTACCAATCTGGCTACGTCAGCCACGTAATTCACCAATTCATCAAAGGTATTCCATGCAAATTCCACTGTGGTTTCCTTTAACTGGTGTTGCATATGGCTGTGGATGCGCCACATCGGCCGATTACCCTTTATCACCACGGTGGAACGCAGTATGTCGGACCAGGCTACCACTTTATCCATAGCCTGCTGCAAGATATACAGGGGTTTATTCCCCATCACCTGAATAGTGCAACAGTGATACCGCACACTACCGTTGTCACCCGCACAGAGAGGGGCTACCCACACCGCTTCTTGGTCGTCAGTTAATGGTACCTCCCGCAGAGTAAATGATGATTCCTTGCCAATATTCGCCACCTTATCCATAGCCGGTGCCTTGGTCAGTGTAGGATCGGTCCGTTTTTCTTGAATGGTTCCCACCAGCTTACGGAGGCTTGGGATCTCGAACAGTGTGGTTAAAGGTATATCCACGCCGAATCGGGAACGTATATGGCTTTGAAGCAGCACCATGTTCCACGAGGACAAGCGACTCCGCCAAGTAGTACCTCCAGCCAGTGTGGAAGGTGGCTCGCCGTCCGTTGCAGGGATAGTGTTGACAAGTACTGTCAACCACGACTCCAAAGCGCTAAAGTGTTTGGAAAGACCCTTTTGTACTTGAACAAACTTACTTGCAAATAACTGCAGGCTTGTGGGGTCCCATTGGTGACCAACCAAGTGGGGAAATTCGGCCAGGGAAATGAGCCAGTGCTCAACACCGGTTAGTTGCACCGTAGAGGGTGGCATTTGTTCGAGTACATCGTTGGTGGAAGCGGTGTATGTGACCAGTGTTTCATTATCCAGGCATACCGAAATTGGCGTGCGTAAGCCGGAAATTGTGCGGATAGCTTGGTCAATCTCTGTCAAATGGATTTGCTGTACGCCTAATGTCACCAATCTATCTCTTTCGCCTAGTACCACCAGCTGATTGTCTTGGTTTGGATCGATGTAACCCACCGTTTGATATTTGGTGAACGGACGGAGCGTAGCGTCTACCACTTCCGCTACCCATAGGGCGGGTACCACCTCCCCTACAACTCCAGCCGGACAGGGACGACCCCACGAATCCACCACGGTCAAATACGGGTTAACCACGGGCATGATTAGGGGCCGAATAGATGCAATTTCCCCACTGGAATTAACTGTTTCCTTCCATACGCCGTAAAAGGGGGACTCGTGATATAGAAGGTGGTTGACATTTGATTTAGGCAACGGACTAACCACGCTCAGCAAGCGCTCCTTCACACTGGTTAACATCAACAGTGTTGGGAAACACTGTGAGTGCTCTACATTGCTATTAGCGTAGCAAACGTACACTTCGGCATTTCTGGGAAAGCATAAATTTCCACCATGCGTCAAAACGTTGAGTATCACCCAGATGGCGGCCTCCGAATCTAAGAAAAACCCATGGGCCACCCGACGCGACCAATTTTCGGGCGACGATGAGTGTGCCAAATCGATAGCTGGTAGAGGATAAACAGCACTGGCCTGAGGGTTCCATATTACCAGACTAGCTTGCAGTCGTTGTACTGGAATGTGATGCCGTTCCACTATATACTTTGATTTCCCATCGACTTTTGAGGAAGGTATAAGATACACAATCTGATCTTTACCCATGAAATCCTGAATGACAGCAAAGTATCGCTTGGGAGCTAATACAATGCTCTGGGGTCCAACGATCTGTACTACCTGTCCCACCTGATCCAAGGCACGGTCCACCAAGGAGAATGGGGTAAGCAGTAGTCCCATTTTTTCTGCTGCCAGCATTGTCACCAAAAGGTCCACATTATTACTAACCAAAGCGATGAGATGCACACGTCGTGAGTACCCATGGGCTTTTAAATTGCCTACCAATTCGTCAACCATGGCGCTGCATGTCGACCACGTGAGAGTGCCTGCTTCCGTGCCAAACCAGGGCTCCTCGGTGGAATGAGGTTTGGCATTCTTTATTGACGCATTCTCGTTGGATAATAAACTTTTTCTTTCTTCGGTCCGTTGTTGGTGTTCGGGGCTTTGGAAGAGAACCAGCTCGCGAAGCCATGTATCCTCCTTCGCGTGTAGCAATTGTTCCAGTACTGTCTCTGTATGATCTACGAGACGCTCAATATAACCCGATGGGTAATAGGCTCCATTATACAGCACTTTGCACACAATCGACGAGGGCTGTTCCAAAAAGTCTATGCTGAGGGGGTATTCCGCGAATTCAAATACACGCATGTCTTGCACCTGGAGAATCTGGGTGGGGTCCGTTTTCATTGACACGTAATTTTCGAATCCCATACAGGTACGAAAAAGTTGGGTACCCGTGGGTAAGCCGCACCAAGCGGGTATATTAGTTAAGCTGGACTGTTCAAAGGGCACCTGTGCTACCTGTTCCTGGTGAATACGTTGGAGCCAGGGATAAACCAATTCGTCGGTGAGGCGAATCCGAATGGGTATCGTATTGAGACAAGGCCCTATCACTTGGGCGATGTGATCTAAGGCTATATTTCGACCCGAAACGGAAGTTCCAAACACCAGATCCCGACAGTGTAGGTACTGGCTAAGGACAATGGCGTAGGTGGCACGGAATATCGTTGCAAGGGGTACTTGGACTGCCAGACAATGCTGCAGTAAGCTCGATTTGGAAATGGTTAGGGGTCTCACATATTCTTTGGGAATAAAACTTTCACCCGAAAACAAATGTTTAGCACCCCACCCTGCTGCCGATGGGGCAGGTGTAGGAGATGCCCCTCGTAGGTAATCCGCCCAGAACTTTCGGGCTGAGGGGTCGCCGTCGTTATGCTGGCGGTGGAGCAGCTCTACCACCGGTTTAAAGGGAACAGGGATCGGAAAATGGACGCTCATATCCTTGCGGTGGTAAAAACCTAGCCAGTCTTTGAACAATATAGGAGCTGACCAACCGTCTAGGTAGGAGTGATGGAACACTAGCCGTAGCTGGTACTGGTTGGACACTGAGGTAGGATGAATGTATATCGTGAAAGGAGACTCCGATGACGCTAAACCCTGGCTATAGGTCTGATATAATTGCACATCGGTTAATTCACTGGCCTCGTTCATGATACACCATCGAACCGAGGGTTTGGCAAGGACTACTTGGACAAACCCGTGACTACCACGGGCAGAAGTGGGTAAAAACACTGTCCGTAGCACCGGGTGCTTTAAGGTTAACCGGTGCCAGGCTTGCTTCAATCGTTCAATATCCAACTGACCGTGTATGGTTGCCAGAAGTTGAACCAAATAGGCCGAAGGGTCCCGCAAACCTGCCAGCAATAACCCCGCCTGCATGGGGGTGACAGTGTACATATCATCCACTTCCCGAAGTGTCCACTGGCGGTTCCCGAGCAAGGTGGTGATTTCTGTAAATTCCTCTGGGGTAAATTGCAACGATGGATACTCCCGAGGGGTTATCAGTGGGACAATCGTTTCGGGGGACATCTTCCGATAGTTGGCCAATTCGTTTAATCCCTCTACCCACGCTTCCGTAATATGATCCACCGTTGATGCTGCATAAACTTGTGGGTTGTACTCTACCATGACCTGCAACTCGTCATGAAATACCACGGAGAAGGCATACATATCAAAAGGAACGTGGTCCCCCATTGCAAAGTCGTGTAGCCCGAACCACTTGGACCACTCGATTGTTAAAGCCGCCCCAGTTCCGGAATTAGGTTGGTTGAGTCTGCCAAAGTAGTTGAATTGAACGTCCACTCGGTCGGTGGTATTGGCCAGCAGGCGCTGTAGCTCTTTCTCGGAGGTACCAGTAGCGTACCGTAGGACGCTATACAATAGCCCGTGTTTGGGGATACTCTGAAGACATTCTTTGCAGTGCTTTAACGTATTCAGTGTAGTGGCATTGCCTGGCACTTCCACTACCAATGGGTAAAGGGCTGTGAACCAACCCACGGTGCGGGTAACATCCACATTGTCATTCCAGGGCTCCCGTCCATGACTTTCCATGCAAAGCGCCACTTGGGTACGCTCCATGACATGAGCGTAAGCCCGACTGAGTGTGGCCAAAAGGATATCCCGAGGGGTTACCCGCCACTGGGTGGCTAACTCTACCATTAGCGTGCGAGTAAACGACTCGTCAAAGCAATGTCCCACGGACTTCCGTGGGTTGTCACCCACGTGGGACGAAGTACCAACCTCCTCGGGTGGAGAAGTAGGTGGAATGATTGATGTTAAGAGCTGCTTCGGCCAGTGGTCGGCCGTGAGGGTGGCGCCGTACGCGTTAATACCTTGGGACCACTGGGGGAACGACAAAGTCTTGTGCGGTAAAGCAGCATCGGGGGATCCGAGCAAAAGATTGAGATCATCCAGAATAATTCGCCACGAAACCAAGTCCACCAAAACGTGATGAATGGTCATAAATAGCCGGGTTTCAACCACCTCGGGGGGTGACCCTAGTTTAGTTGGAGAGCGAATAATGGCAGCGGCTAGTAGAGGTCCGTCTTGCAAATTTAAACGGCTTTGGATATCTCGAATGAACTCTGGGTAGGCCTCCTCATCGGAGATTGCCAACACGTTCTCCGTCACCAAGAAATCCGTGGGTTGGGCTGTGGCATGAGGGATATTCTGCACCCACTGCGGATCACCGTTAGGTTGGTACCGGTACCGTACTCGCAGCATGTCGTGGTGGTTAGCCAATCTCACCAAAGCGTTCGCTAGGATCTGGGGGGTCAGTTGACAGTGCACATGCATGGTGAACGACTGGTTGAAATGGTTCCATTTGCGAAAGGGCTGTTGGAAATACCACTTTTGAATTGGAGTGAGTGGAACCAACCCCGTTATTGGACCCTGGACCAACGTTGTTTGACGTAGGGGCTGCAACTGGGTGACCATGTCCTGCAATACCGGATACTGATAAATGGTCGTCCCGATCAGTTCGTAACCCAGTTGACGACATTTAGATACCAACAGAATGGCGGCAATGGAATCCCCGCCAGTCTGGAAGAAATGTGAACCAGGAGAAAGGTCATCGACAGAAATATGAAGCACGTCAGCCCAGGCTTCCATGAGGATCTTAGTGGGTTCATCCACTTGGGCACCTGTGCGAGCCCGGGGCGGCTCGCTTGGGACGGGGGAATGGACCTTTGTCCGTTGAACCTGCTCCAAGAGGGCAAGCCGATCCGCTTTATTGTTCACGGTCATGGGTAAACTCGATTGCCAAAATACTGAATCAGGAACCATATAGGCCGGTAGTCGTTGCTTTACGTAGTGGATTAGTCCCAACTCGTCCTTTACTTCTGGAGCCACCACGAACCCGTAGAGTTTGTCCTCGTGGACCACTGTCACCGCTTGGCTCACCGTGGGATAGGTAGATAGGACGGCCTCGATTTCTTCCAGTTCAATCCGAAATCCCCGCAATTTCACTTGGTGATCTCTGCGACCAACGTATTCTAGTTGACCACTAGGTAACCACCGAACGAGGTCCCCCGTACGGTACACTTTTCCTGACCCAAATGGGTTGGGAAAAAACCGGACCTCGGTCAGCTCTGGAAGGTTTTGGTATCCCCGTGCGACCCCCTGACCACCAATCAGCAATTCCCCCACCACACCCACGGGTACCAATTGTACCCGAGCGTCTACCACGTAAGCCGACACGTTGGCAATGGGCCGGCCGATGGTAAGCGGTTCGCCTGGTTTCAAAAACGTGTATAGACCATACAGCGTAGTCTCTGTGGGACCGTAGCAATTTCCAAACTGGCAATGTCGGACCCAGGTTTCTTTGATGTTAAACGTACATGCTTCAGCACCAGAAACGACTAATCGAAGGTTGGGAAAATCGGAAGGGTGTAGCCGGGATAAAAACGAGGGAGTAATCGTCACCGCAGTTACCGTTGTCAAATCTTTAATCATATCCGAACCTGGGATCACCACTGTACCACCGTGGCACAAGGCCTTGAACGTATCGTTTAGGTAACCATCGAACGCGATAGAGAAAAACTGGAGAGTACGAGAACCTGGTCCGTAGTAGGGCGCCAATACGCGGTCCATGACCACATTAGACAGGTTACGGTGTTCCACTTGAACGCCCTTGGGTTGACCGGTGGTTCCCGATGTGTACACCAGATAGGCAACCTCGTTTAGTTTAACTGGGCACGGCGGAATGCTCAGGGACTCTAGTGAAGCTCCTTTCGTCCAGGTTTGTCCCGGTAAATGAATGACTTTCCCTTGGAAATCTGTAGGTATCGGTTGATCCGCAGTGGGGTCGACGATAAGGAAACTGGCATTACTGTCACCCAAAATAAAACTAGTGCGATGTTTCGGATAACTCGGATCGATGAGCACAAAAGTACACCCTGTTTGCCAGACAGCCAACATGGCCAACACCACCTGCAAGGATTTCGGTATCAAGATGGCGACAACTGAACCTTGCGTGATACCGTGGGTTTCCGTTAGTGTGTCGGCCACCGAGATGATAGTAAAAACAAGTTCGCCATAGGTCGTACTAACACCTGCGTGTTCGAGTGCAACACTTTGCGGATCTTTGGAAGCTGCCCGTTGAACCAATGCTGGGACAGTCATCGAAGGTTTACAATCTATGTTGGTGGTAGCCAACTCCATTAGACGTTTCTTCTCGAGCTTACTAACCCACGCAATTTGGGACACCTGTACATCTATCAAGCGTTCTTTTTCCAAGAGTAACTCCCTCAAGTGATGCGATGCGGTTAAAAACTGACTAGCAACCTCTGCGACAGCGTCGGGATGTACTTTACTATGGTCATAGGCGAGGTAACCACAGGATGGCTGGTCTACGACACGGTTTTCGACGCCGATTACTACCGCCAGGATGCTATGAGACTGTTTCATGTATTGGGCAACGGTATCCGATCCGGGAGTCATGGCACTGGCCCATTCCTCGCCACGAACGGTAATCACAACGGTTTTGGATTGCCCATCCGAATTATACGGGGCCTGGGTGCTGTTTCCACTATCCTGGTGCAACTTATTGTTGGAATCCTCATCACAGTGATCCTGGGCGATCCGGTCTACCATTTCCGTAACCCGCACGTGGGGATCTGAATCCACCGTGATGATACGTTGGCTGGACAGCATGAAATCCACAACAGGGCCGACTTTAGACGTTTCCCAATCGACACATAAAAATGACACTGGACTATCTTCGTCAGCGTATCGACAAATCAAAATAGCCCACGTCGCTAAGCACACCTCCTTGGACAAGGGATGCAACAACTGAGCCTGAGGAAATTGGAATGGGTGGACTGAGAACCCCCCAGCATCCGATTCCGATGATTTCATTAAAGAAAGAGACGGGAAGAGAATACCCTTGGCAACGTCATCGCTGGCTTTGTTGACGATGGTCGGCATCGTGGAAGACAAGATGCAAAATTTTAGCAGGCTGGGTATTTTTCGGTTTTATGGTCAATTTTGTGACGTTTGATATGTATTCCACACACACGTTTCGTGAATAAAAACGCAGTAAGGGTGAAATTACGTTTGTATTCAAGCACTCAAAAATATAGTAAATCGTACCGGAAATAACAAACTTGTTAGTTTATCAGACTAAAAAAATGAAAAGAAGGCGACAAGAAAAAAAAGTCAAGAAGAATGGTTTACAAGCGGAACAAGGATAAATGATGGCGGTAAACAATTTCAAGAGTACCGGATTCAAAAAAAAAGGATGATGAGAAAAATCTGTTGTAAAACTAATGAATGCTAAAGAGACGACGAATATTTGATAACGACAGTATCTAAACTCTGCATGTTCCGGAATAACACTTGAGGATGAAACCAAGGTTACTGTATTCCTTAACAAAGGTTAATACTATAAATAAACGCCAAACTTCACAAGTATATGAATTAGCTCGCGGTTTCAGAGTTAATAAACGCGGGAGGTTGTAATTCTCCTTTCATTATATACCTGCTGTATGGACACAACTTGACGCCGCCATTTTTGTTGTTTGGATCTACTGAATTCATACGGACTCATCCTCCACTTTAACATTCAGGGCAGTTCACTATGACTCTCACTATACCACACCCCTTTCTTTAAGAAAAATAGGTAGGAACGCGATTGGTTTAGCACTGACGTATGCTTAACAACAATACATTGACTGTAAGCCTCCCGACCCCACCCTCTCACTGTCCACGATTCCATGCATCTGACGGTCATTGTACTTCATAGTGGCGCTTCAAACGAAACCGACAAATGTCTAACTGAAGTTGATATTATTTCCATACAGGGTTTGTTTTGATGCCATTGGACGCGAGGCAGACAAGAGGGCAATGTGCTTGGTTCTACTAGATTTTCAGCACTGATATTCTCCTGAGCCCCTGAATCCGAACAATATTCACTGAAGTGAATACTGAAGCATCCTACCATGGTGTCATCAAGTGATGCCAAGGCACCGCCTTTTCTTTGGGGAAGGGAGAGAGAGAGATAGGGAAGAACGAAAAGAAAGGACTATGAAGCTCATGTGAGTACCAGGACACAACGAACCGTTTAAGACCACCTGTTTTCCCAGCATACTACCACCGTATTGCATGGAAGAGCATTCCTGGGCTACATGAAATACCTTGCGTTGGGAATAAACCACTATATGTATTCTGCACAGGATGACCAGGAATAAGATAACCAACATATTGGCCTTCCCTACTGCCCTTGTGGTACACCAGAAATATTCGGATATCAGCCGCTGACCCTGATATTCCCTTGCTCCAAGGAATAGTGATATATACTGTAAAAGGCACTTATTTTTATTAAGCAGTGGTGCAAACTCATGTAGCAACACAAGGGGCTTAAGGGGCAAGGTTGGAAAGCCACACAGTCTATCGACTACACCCCGCTGGAATTGGCTGCACCGTGTTCTTTTGATGTGCTCGAAATTTTTTTAAAAGTGAAATACCAGTGACCCGAGTCGTGTAAGAGGGAACGAAAGTCCTTAGATTTCATGTACAAGATGCCCAAATTGAAGTTTCTTCATTATACTATTTTTAAGCAGTTTTTTTTATCAACCCCGTAACCAACAATCCGCCAGTGTTACATATTCTTATACAATCCTACGAATTAAATCGTAATATGTGCATTTTTATACTCCAAATCGCCATTAGGTGGAAAAAAAATCGCATATTTGTATTTGCTTAATTCTCTAGTCAGTGGTGACACTCATATATTTCGCCTTCAGGTATTCCCTACGAGTATGGAAGCAGAAAAACAATCAAAGGCACTTCTGGTTACCTGACAAAAATGAAATTATTTCTACAATACTATTTAGTCTACTAGATGTAACCATCAGAGTGGGGTGAGGATATACCTTCCCCTTAACTTTCGTCCCACTGGGTGGAACTAGTGTAGGGAATTGTATCGCTCAGTCACAGGATGATAGGGGGATTGAACTGACGAGAAACGGCACAAGAAGCGATGTAGAGCGTACTCGAACCGACGTAACCGAACGGCTACAGGGTTATCGTTGGTCAAGCTAACCACCTGTGTAGTCCAAACGGTGTAAAATCCGTATCGGTTACCATAAAGCACATCCGTCATTAAACGGTCACCGACAAATGCAATGCTGGTAGGTTGGATTTGATTACCGAAATGCTCTAGTAAATCATCCCCACCTCCAGGTTTTTTCACCCCGTGACGAAGAACTGGCACTCCTAAACTTTGCTCAATAGCTAACGCTTGACGATCCTCTGGGTCATCCGGTGTCCCGGCGGAATTAGATACAATGGCGATATGTTTTTCAGAAAATACCTCTTGACATTGCTTCCAAGCTTTCTGCCATGACAATACCAACCAAACCCCCCATAAATATAATAGTCATAACGAAACGGTGAGAACACCATCCTTTTCGGCTTCCCCCCTTCAACCCAACAGTATTATCTTTTAGAAAACTACACACTTATCTCCCCTTCTATGCCATCTTATCCTCCTAACAACTTTCTCGAAAACTCGAGTACATCCAAGTACATACGCCGTGGTATTTGTTTAACCGATACAGATAACGTTATCGCCAAATTTGGCAATGGCTACTTACTTGGAAGGGGGGATAAAGCTGAGTTTCGTATGGTCGAGTTAGGCAGTTATCTTTATCAAACGCTATCGCTTTGATTCCGCTGGTTTGGAGACGGGCAAAATCAAGATGACGAATGTCAGGTACCATGGCGTGTGGTAGAAGGAGGCCTGGTCGAAGTAATACCTGGCGAATGGCCTTTAGACCTTCGATATTAATACTTTGTACCATAGTTTCCCTACAGTAATTCACAAAATGAAGAATAAAACAATAATGTGGAGAGCAATTGTGACTGTAATGATGGTCTTTCAAACTATGGTCATGGGACAATGTCAAACTGTGTGGGCTCGGTTCTATTAGTGGTGCATCATGTTCGGGCATTTCGAATTTTAAATGAACCCAAAGCGACATTGCCACGTACGGAGGCCGTACTGCAAGCGAACATTGCGAGAAAAAGAGCCAGTGAAAAATGTAACTCTATGACTCACCTCTTCTTTTACCAGCATTGACACCTTCGCGGTGTAAATAGGTAACTTTGAAGCTACTTGTTTATTGATTCCACGGCACTGGCGGTTTCCCTGTCATTAGAGTTCGCCAACGTTGGAAAACATGCTTCCAGTGAGATCACGATATGTTCTTGGGGTTGGTGGTGAACCTGTCTGTTTTATTATACCCTAAATCTTTACATTGCCTTGGCTGTACCTGGTAGTTATTTCGGTGGTGATACTTGTGCATTACATTTTGGTAAAGCATGGCAATAACTCTCTTGCCTATATAGAGTACAATGGTGGTTATTGAATTAGTATGATCCAGATACGAGGCTAACACAACAGTGTCACAAGGAAAAATACTGCCACATGCAAGATATCTCGGGTACAAGTAAGGGGGGTGCTGAATTGATAGTTCGTCACCAAGGAGGTGAGAGTTCCTCCTCGAAATAGCCTGAGAACTGCTGGATAATCTGGATGAGGACGTTAGCCACTTATAGTCACCTGGTGTAAAGGGGAAACTCCCTATTATATTTTTCACTACACCCTGCTAGTCAAGACAAATAGATGCCCAGTTCACAGGAGCGCATTCCCATATGGGTAATGTTTTTTCAACCCTATAGCAGGAAATCCGTCAGAGTTGGATAGGTCCCTTATAAAACCCTATTAGTGAAGGACACATTCAACGCTAGCGATTTTTTTGTTATAGGGTTGAGAAAAAAACTCGCCATATTGCGGAAGATTCTGGTGCTGGATATCACCCAAATGGCGAAGGGTCACCTACGTAAAAATCAGTGACTTATCGATGGGATAAACGAACTTGAAAATAGGTGGAATTTCTGACGCATGCCTATTTCATCCTTGTATCTATCAGCGGTTGCCTAACAATTGCGTGGTTAGTCAGTAATGGGGAAGGAGGATCTACACCTTGGCGATTTAAAATTGGAGGGGGGGTGAACAAGAGATGTCGGACTGAATCAGACTCTGCATTGCACTTGTAAACGACCGAATGAATAAATGAAGGAGTGTGTGCGGAAATGCAATGAATTAATTCGCAACGCGCACCAGGGGGATGCTTCATTTACTACTCACTCGTTCATTCATATAAAAAGACGTAGGGCCAAAGTGAGGGTCCTGCACCAGGGGGGGGGGCATCAGCCAGTTTAAAAATGAAGGAATTTATATAGAAAGACGATCTACACTGTCAACATAGCATAATCTATGAAAAAACGAAAATAGAACGCAATCAGCCGTATATTTTTTTTCTTTTTTTTGTTTCGAAAAAAAAATAGCAAACAATAAACAAGATTGAATGGTGAAACGTGAAAAAGAAAGACAAGGACTTGCACATACCTAAAGCCAACACAACGCACTCATAAGAGGATGGTACAGTAGCATGAAGTTATTTCTCTTCTTAAATAGTATAACGAGGATTGAAAGAACGAAAAGCGGTCAAACGAAAGAAAAGAATTGGTGACGAATAGAAGAGATATATGAATATAAAAGTATGAATATGTGACAACCTCTCAGAGAAAGCTATGGCTGTATTTTCTCAAAGCCCCGCTGGGCCCAAGCCACCATATCCACATCTTCCGCCTGATATTTGGTCAAAAACGGGTGTTCGAGCAATTCCGCGTAACTGGGTCGGTCCTTTGGTTCTTTCCTAAGGCACGCAGCAATGAAATCACAGCAATCGGGGGAATACTGGGTAGGATCCACGCTGGGAGAGGGTCCATCAACAATGTCCTTCATAATGACAAACATGGAATGGGCTGGTTGACCACTCAACGGGTAGGGGTATTTCCCAGTAGCAGTTTCGATCAAAGAAATGCCGAGCGACCAGATATCCGACTGTACGGTGTAACCCTTGTCGGTGGCACCTTCCTTGATACGCTCAGGGGCCATATAGTTTTCGCATCCCACGCGGGTTCTGGCGAGAGAGGCATTTAGTTTGCCCGAGACACCAAAGTCGCACAGCTTCACTTCGCCCTTGATGTTCATCAATACGTTGGTAGGTTTCACATCCCGATGGATAATGGAAAACTGGTCCTTGAGAAATTTAAGACCTCGGACCATCGAATAGGCAATTCGCGACAGAACAGGTTCCGAACAACCCACTGAAAACATTCGGTCGAGGGAACCGCATTCCATGTATTCCATACAATAGTACACGCACGACTCGATGAAAAAGGCGCCGTAAAAGTCCACAATGTAAGGACAATGGGCCTGGTGTAGCACGTTTAGTTCCATTAGGATTTGGTTCAGCTGGAGCTCGTCCAACTGTAGCCGAATTTCCTTCATGGCCATAACGACTTTGGTGGGTCTATGAAATACTTGGCGTACTATTCCAAATTGACCTCGTCCGATTTCGTTGAGAGGGTCAAAATCTCCCATTTTGACGTTATATTTGCGACCTGCGCCAAAATCAACTCCCTCCGAGTGAAGCACCGCTTTTCCTTCAAAATTAAGTTTCCCGGATAAGTCACTAATATTGGAGTAGAAAGAATTGCAAATAGGTATCATATCCTAGGCACATGTGGTTAGTATTTCGAACGCCCCAAAAGATTCCCCACATTAAGGCCAAGCCGAGTGGGTATACACAAACCACCACACAGCTGACCCACCTATGTTCAACGAAGACATATGTGGGGAGAGAGAAATTCGTTCCCATCCCATACGTTGGGTTATAGACAAACTATACGAGGTCATGCAACATACACTCATATGTAAGAGTACCCTCTTCTCTCGCTTCCTATGTCTGAATATGCTGGTGTCAGCGGGTAATGCGATGCTCGATGGCAAGGGCTATGGTATTACAAAGGACATCACATTACCTTACTTTTCCTAAAAAGGCGTTATTTATGACCACTTACACTACATTGGAAAATTTGTTAAACGGATTCGCCGGCTGAATATCATACAACGAGAAATTGGGGCGCTTTCGTGGCCCTGGAGAAAAAGGGTCCGCTTTCATAATGAGAGATGACAGGCGATGAGGAATACAACAATGCTAACGTAAAAATAGCTACAATAAACAAGGGTGATATTTCCTTTGGAAGAACCAGTGGAATTTGACTATACACGGCTAACTCTGCAAGCAGAGAAGAAAGCCAATGGGTTTCAGGACAAACGCAGTAAGGCGTGTGAAGTTGATAGGAAAGGTCTGCACAGCCCCGTAAGTCGACTTGTTCTAAAGTGTCGTGGTATAACAGAGCAGTAGAAAGGTGATGGTGGTGATTGGCGACCTGTTGTTGGTCAAAACAATGTCCTGACTGGTCTGGGGCAACAAAAAGGGTAAAAAAAGCAGGTGAAGAAAAAATGGCTAGGCAAACCGGTTGCCAAGCGTAAAATATATGTAGTTATTGCGTCTTGGTAAAAAGGCCAGCAAGATTAAGTAGGGATAAAAGGACTGCACAGCAGACTCAATGAGGGGGGTCATACAGCTGTGGAATGGTCCAGCCAAGTGTCGAGTTTAAACCGTTAATATACCGCGAAAACCAACGTACCAAAAAAAACAACACAACAGTGAATTTCACGTACGGTCGAGGCATGGACTAAGTGTTCTGTGGTGGGATTTTTATATCCAAGACCCACCTACTTCCATTGTCGAGAGAAATCATTCTGAAGGCCAGCGGATTAGTGGCTCGATTTGACCGGTTGGTTCAACTGACCGTTCAACCCTCATCGTTCATTCGTCCCTCCCCCAGCGTAAACTACCTATCCAACAGCTATCACTGCCGGCCAGCTCATATTGTATTAGCATCATTCCTTGGTGATTTTTACTGATAATGTTGGTCGTGCAAGTAAAGCCGGAAGTTACATCCCGAATTCCCAGTGAGCTACCTTGTGCTTCCGCTCCCCGATCCAAACCTCCGGCAATATGAATTCTTGTATATCACCAGCGACTTGAAGGAGCAATGGACCAGATCCAGCAGGCTTCTTTTTAATTTTAATATCGAATTCACTGTGGCTTGCCTTTCCATGCAAGCGTTGTCCCTCTTCTTCTCCTCCTTTTTATCCGACCTTGCCTCTATGCTGGAAATGTTGGAGGTAAGCTCGTTTAACTTATCACTGGCTTATCCAGCGTTTTTTTATTTCTGGTTCACGTGCCAACTATTGCTTCGGTGTGTTAAGGTTTTTCCCTAAATGCCCAATAGAGAGTAACCCGAGGAGTTGGTGAAAAGTCCCAATATATCAGCCAAAAGGATATTTAATCTTCACCTGACGATGTATTGTGCTTACGTACGTGTTCCACTCCCAAGTATCAGGCATTAGTGGATGAAGCCAACTAGAAACCGAGGGAAATATCGACAGAGCAGTGGTTCCCGATTTCGTTATCTTTACCACACAATTTTTGGTGAATTCCTTCTTACCCTCAGTGACTCTTCAAAATGGCTGCCTGGGCAAGTCAGGGTCCAACAAACAATGGCAAAGTTGAAGGAAGTAAAGTCAACATTGCTTTGGGTAATGAGCCTGTGAGCCATAGTGGTGTAGGTTCCCTTTGCTGCATGGATTTCTTGTGCTCCCTTGGCATCTTCGCCCTCGCTTTATTACTTTGTGTGAGATTATCTCTTGGTTGGAATTTACCTTTTTCCTCTTTCTTTTCATATTCCAACTTTGTATTTTTGGAATATATACAGTTCTACTGAACAATTTTCCAAACCCATTTATTTAGATTGTAATTCCCTTTCTCTTTCCGCCACAAGGCCTGTGTTACCACGATGCAAATAACCTTTAAAACTTTGCAACAGAAGCAGTTCAAAATCGAGGCCGAGCCCTTCGATACCATTGCCGATGTCAAACGTAAAATCGAGGCCGACCAAGGGTTCAGCGTTGATTCGCAGAAAATCGTGTTTTCGGGAAAAATCCTCTCTGATGCACAAACCGTTGCCGAGACCAAAGTCATGGAAAAGGATTTCATGGTGGTCATGGTGACCAAGCCCAAACGGCCTACTCCAGCAAATACGGCTTCACCTCAAGATACTGATGCACCGATTCAGGCTACGAGTACGACGGAACCCGCAGCTACTGCGCCCACGGTAACCGCAACACCGTTGCCTGCCACGACTGAATCTTCGGAATCCACTACTATTTCTACCACTGCCGCCGCAAGTGCAACGGGTAATAGCGATGGGCTGGCGATAGGCGCAGAGTACGAAACGGCGGTACAAAATATGGTAGAAATGGGTTACGAGCGCGACCAGGTAACCCAGGCGATGCGGGCTAGCTTCAATAACCCCAACCGTGCTGTAGAATATTTGTTGACGGGGATTCCCGACCATTTAATGCGCCCAGAAGTGGAAGAGGATACCGCCATGGCTGGTTCGGAATCCCCTGGTGCCGCTCAGGCGGTCGACCCTGATCAGGCGTCCAATGCTTTGCAGTTCTTGCAAAACGACCCCCAGTTCCAGAGCATTCGCCAAATGATCCAACGGGACCCTCAGTTATTACAGCCCGTGCTACAGCAACTTAGCCAGAGCAATCCTGGACTGTTCAATATGCTCATGAGCCACCAGGACGAGTTGTTGCGGATTCTGAGCGGCGGGGGTGACGCCGATGGTGCAGATTCCGACGAGGAAGGAGGTGCACAGGGTGTGGAACCCCAAGTCATCCATATTACCCAAGAAGAAAAGGATGCCATTGACCGCTTGGTGGCCTTGGGGTTCGATCGGTCCATCGCTATTGAAGCCTACTTGGCTTGTGACAAAAACGAAGAATTGGCAGCCAATTACCTATTTGATCACGGACATGAAGATGACATACAGTAAAAGTGGATTAATGTCCCTTGTCTTTTCACCTTTGTGCACCGTTTCTTTTCTTTTTCTTTTATATCACTTGTTTATGGTGGGATTTCTGGGATGTTTTCCCGTAGTACTTTTACACATCAAGGTATTTTAGTCCATCATTCCTTTCTTTTTCTTTTTTGTGGTCAGTGGATTCAACAATTTAATTCCTTTACCCAATATTCAAAGGTAACTTGCCACGATTACCTTTTTTCCGATAGTAATTCAGGTGAAGATTAACCATTTTTTCGATGATATACGATTACAACTGGGACGGAATCATGGAAAGTGAGCGGATTATCATGTTAATCACATTTAAAATTCTTCACCGTCGTAAGGAGTCCGCCATTCGGCATCTGTTATGAAGATTCGTGATGTCAATAAAGATGGAGTTGAGGCGATGAAAACGGTAAGCATTGTCACAGCAAGAATCACTGGTGAATGATCAGAAAGCATGGTTTCACATATGTTAATCCCTTGTCGTATACACCAAGTGGCAGCCCAGGTGATATGAGGCTTCATACTTGGGGGTTTCCAATCCAGTTTATTAATGGTGAATAACAGTTCAATGGTTTTTTTTCAGGAGAGCGGATTAGTAAAATATTTCAACCCCCCTCCCCTCTGATAAATATCAAAAAAAATCATGACTACTCTGGCACTTTTAGCCGTGCAACTAAACGCTGTACATTTTGATGCCATTCATCCAACACCTTGGTCATACACATAGCATTATAACGACTAGGCTCGTAGGACACTACTAACGATAGACAATCTTCTGCATACTGTACAAAAAATACCAAGGGCATAAGTTCTTGGTTTACGCGTTGCTGTTGGAACTCGTCCGAAGCGATTATGTTCAATATTTCCATTCCGTTGACTCTGAGTGAATATGAGGCGGTTGACTTTCCCAAAAAGTTGTAACCGATGGGTGATTTTATCGAGCGACCGGCTAACATGTACTTCACGGCAAATTGACACACCCCAAAGGGTGGTTTTCACTCCGTCCAACGAGGATTGCACGTCATCGACGACTAGTCTACGTAATATAACTGGACAAGAGTTGATGAAGAAACCCACTGTCCGTGACACATCCCAGAGATTACCCAGGGCATTCCGACCATGACTGGTATATTGCAACGGAATACTAGAACAATCGAATACGTTGGTATAGGCCAACACCAGACCCGTCAGAATAATGTCTTCGGTGGTGGTATCAAGGTGGCCAAATTCGTCCAGGGCGAGAGTAGTGGACGTATCCAACTGTGATGACAACGCTCAGTTACGTTGATCAATTCCATTGCACTCAGCTTGGTCCACATCCGATGGGGGCAACGCCAATCCGACTTCGCTTGGTATCCCGTATGAATCTAGACGCACTGTCTGTCCCAAACTATCCAGATTGTGGGATCATGTGGCATAGGGCAGAGTTTTGTAAGATAATTTCTGACCATTAAGCAAAGTACAGATGTCCTCGGCTAACAGATTCATGGACATATTGTCGGCAATCAAATGATGCAGGGAAAAGTAAAAGTACTGCATATCGCGGTAGTTCATAACGTACGCCAAATAAATAGGACCGGTGGTAAAATTCATCGTGCGGTTGGCCTCGGCCATTACTCGCCAATAGTCCGTTCCATTAGCCAGAGTCACTTGGTTTACCTGGACTGGGTCGTCATCTATGGGAAGTACTTGTCCACGCCATTCCCCCTCCACTTGATCAAACCGAGCCCGCATCATGTCGTGGTGGGATACAAGTACAGCTACGATACCATGCCACTCGTCCAAGGTTCGAGGTGTTGCCAATTTCATCAACAGAGGCAAAGGCCATTGGTGGTGGTCAACTAAATCCAAACTAAAGTATATACGTTGTACAGGGGTGAGCGTAAAAGGTCCATGATTATACCTGGTGGGTTAAATATCCGCGATGGGTTTGTCAGTTTCTTCACAGGCACGCTTGGCCAAGGTAGAAATAGTCGTTCGCCGATTGATATCCATCAATTCTAGGCGGATACCGTTGTTTTTGCACCGGGACACAAAATGCATAGCCGAAATTGAGTTACCACCCAGGGTAAAAAAGGTGTCATTGTGTGGAGAAACAGTGGCAGGGTTTATTCCAAAAATATCAGCGAGAACAGTCACCAGTTTGGTTTCCATGGGGGTAAGTACGTGGGTGTCCTGCTCTACGCTGCTACGTTGAGGAAGTACCAACAGGGCTTCGCGATCGGTTTTGTCGTTGTGGCTCAATGGGAAGTCCCCTAGTGGTACAATTATATTGGGAATCATGTAGTGAGGTACCCGATCTTGTAGGGCATCCAACACTTGGTCTACGTTCACATCCTTGGGGGTCACAAAACCCACGAGGATCTTCTTTTCTCGATCATATGCAACACTCGCTCGGCTAACGCCTGTTACCGAAGCAAGAATAGCCCGTTCTACTTTTTCCAATTCCACTCGGAACCCACGCACTTTAACTTGGTTATCCACGCGTCCGAGAATTTCCACATCACCGTTGGGTAACCAACGAGCCAAGTCTCCGGTGCGATACAAACGCCCCCACGTAGGGGTATCCACAAAGCGTTCCCGTGTCAACTCCTCCCGGTGGAGATAACCACGGGCTACACCTCGTCCACCTATCCACAGTTCGCCAATCGCTCCCACGGGCATAAGAGTCATCCAGGAATCTAATATAATGCTCTTACAACCGGGAAGTGGTTGTCCGATGGATATATCCTTGGCCAAATGATCTTCGCTAAATATCTTAAAATGTGAAACCACAGTAGTCTCGCAAGGCCCGTACACGTTTACCACTTTGGGAATACCCCCTTGTTGCCATTTACGAATCAATGGCAGTTCAGCAGGTTCTCCACCCATCACCACATTTCGCAAACGGCTGAATTCACGTGGATCAAAATTGGACAAAAGGGATGGGGTGGTAGATACCTGTGTAGCCATCCGAAAAGCTCGTTCAAAATCAGCTTTTTGGTGGGTAAGTAGGACCATAGCACCAAATGACAATGGGGTCCACGTTTCCCCAATGGCTGCGTCAAACGTTGATGCCAACAGCGTAGGTGATATGGTATGGCGGGTGATATTGAGTGTGGACAAGTGATACCCGTTTATATGGTTAGCCAAATTGTCATGCTCGACCAGGGCACCTTTGGGTTGACCCGTGGAGCCCGACGTATACACCACATAGGCCAGGTCATGCGGGTCAATGGTAATTCTAGGTAATGGGAGAAGTGGATCAGTGGATAATAAACTGGTAGACAAGCTATCTAACGATATCCACGGCAAATCACTCAATACTGAACAAGGTGGTTCACAACCGTAGCCTATCCACGCAAAGCACTGGGTATCTGACACGATGAATTGTATACGATCCACAGGGTATTCAGGGTCAATCACGACAAAGGCCAAACCCAATTTCCATATGGCCAACTGGGCTACCACAAGTCCCAGACTGTTCTTAGCTACGATACCAACGACTTGGTCAGAGTTAACACAGCTGGATTCGACCGCGCTCAAAAGTAACCATGCCATGTAGCGGCTCATCTTATCCGAAACTCTATACGTAAATTCTTGGCCATTGGAGAGGTCGTGAAGGGTCACGTGACCAGGGGTTCTCTGAATTTGTTGTTCCACAAAGTAACGGGCATGACGGGGTTGGCAATCCGTTGGAGTTTGGATCAACGAATCCAATTCTGAGAGGCGAGCCGGTAGATTGACGAGTGACTTGGAAGGGTCTATCAATATAGATCGTAGAGTGTGAACGAAATCGTCCAGCATTTGTTGTACGAATATGGCAGTGAATTTACTGGCGTGGTAGTTCATTATTCCTTCCAGCTGGTCCTGGGCAGGAAACACCACCACAGACAACGGGTACTCGGTGGGATTATACACACTCTCCAGTTGTAAGTCCAAGTCACCACCACTTTGAAACGGCAAGTTTTCCACCACGAGAAGGGTGTTGAACATGGCTTGGTTGGCAGGGAAACCACTCCACTTATAAACGTCGCTTAGCGGGTAACAATCGTAACCGTGAGTGCGAATATTGCCTTGATGAACCGACTCGATCAAAGATTCCATAGTCTGGTGCTTTTCCAAGGTGACGCGATATGGAATGGTATTGATGCATAACCCAACGATGCGATCCACGTTGGGTACAGGTACGTTATGACCGGATACTACAACCCCGAAAAGTACATCATTTTCCCGACCTGTGTATCTTCACAGAACCAAGGCCCATATCACTCTAAGTAGAGTAGAAAGTGTGATCCCGTATTGTTGAATATACTGAGTCAGTTCATGAATATCATTCATGACGTAACGAATTGAACCCTCAGCTTTCTCAACAGAAACGGAGCTGGTAGGGGTACTAATTAATAAAGTACCTTCGATCATACCTTCTAATTCGTGTTGCCAAAACTCACGGGCAGTGCCTATCGACTGGCTGGTCACGTAGTGGGCGAACTGAGCATACCCATCAGCACCTCCACTGGGTACGGCTTTCCCGTCAGTAAGTCGCTGGTAGATGTCTATGACTTGTTCAAAAGCCAGCCCCGAGGACCACCCATCAGTGATACTATGATGCATCGTCAGCACACACTGGTGCTTGTATGGATGATAGCCGAATCGAATAAATGGTCCATCCACTATAAATCCACGCTGGCAATCCTGGACCAAGTAGGTTTCTATATCAGTAAATGACTGCCATTCGAGTTCAATGTGTTCCATGGCCACTTGCATCCATTGTTCATTGGGTTTGTCGTATTCGAATCGGGTTCGTAATGTAGGATTGTTTTTAACCACCAAAAACCAGGCCTGTTGGAATCGCGCCTTATCCAATGCTATCCCCACGGTAAAACGTACTTGCATAATATAGGCCGCGGGATCTTTGGTGATGGCCAATATCATTCCTGCTTGCAGTGGAGTACATGGGTAGCGAGTGGTATCGACACTAATGTTGACGGGTACCATGCTAAGGACTGACGATCGACCGACGTATTTTATCAATGCACCAAGAATCCCCTGGTGATGGCAAATATCCTGCACATTGAGATTCAACCCCAGCTCACGTTTACTGCGACCCGAAAGTTGAATGGTCGTAATGGAATCTCCGCCTAGTTTTAAAAATGACGAACCAGGATGAATAGGATGGTGGTCATCGGGCAACTGAAGAATTTCCTTAACCAAATTCTGGAGACGGGTAAACATCACCTTATCTGTGGGTGAGAAATCGTACTGGATATGGGTTGCGCTATCATCCATCTTAGCTAACGCGAGGGCGGTCAATTGTTTGCGATCCACTTTGCCGTTACTAGTATGGGGAATCTCGGCTATCGGTACAACGTAATCGGGGACCATAAAGGATGGGAGAGATCGGGAAAGGCTTTCACGTAGCTCGGTGATTGATACTAAGCGTTGGTCAGTGGAGGTAAAATACACTACCAATTGACCCTGTTTGACCAGAGCCACCGCATGTTGGATGTGAGAATTTGCGCTGTATACCGCAGATTCCACTTCACCTAATTCGACACGGAATCCTCGCAACTTGACCTGGCTATCCTTACGTCCCATACAGGACACCCGACCATCTGGTAACCAGCAGCCCAAATCACCGGTGCGATACATCAAACCTGACCCGAGAGGATTAGGCACAAAAACATCTTGAGTACGTTGCTCATGATTCCAGTAGCCATCACATACACATATGTGCTGCTGCACAAAGGGTAAGATGAAATTTATCATCAGTTCCCGAGATACTCCCAAAAAATCGGAACCCACTTGTCATTTATCGCTTGTGTGAGTGACATATTTATTTTGTACTATTTTAATCCATTGCAAAAATTTATCTTTGGGTTCAGAAAAAATTGTTGTGTAGTATTTCGATTTTATTTTTACTGCTCTTTGCTAGGTTCGATAGCATATTTAAACCTATCGAAATTCTGTCCAAAGTTCAGTGTCCACTCTCCAGTATTCAAAATAAAGTCGTACTTCACTCTAGTTTTCGTACAGTTCAGAATTTACTTAGTTCGAGTGAGTAATTTATTTCAGATATTGTGTTGGTCCACTCAAGTTCACAGACTTGTTTTAATTGAGTTTTTCATTCAGTAATTTCGAGTTATCTGAACATTCAGATATTCTAGTCTATTGTGTAGTTGCATAAGATCTGAATCTACAGATCTAGTTCTTTTATTTGAGAAATCTCGTAAGGTTTTAGTCTAAACTTCTAGTAATTCTTTTGAAGGATTTCATAAAATCCGAATCATTTTTAAGGGATATTTCTTTGACCTCAGATTTAGTCTGTTTCATTGAGTAAAAGTAAGATTAGTACATTTTTTATATTTTATTTCATAGAATCTGGCTGTTGCTATGGCGGAAGAAAGACGTTCTTCGCAGAATCCATACCATCAGATGATCTAAGAACACACTACACATATACTGTTGATACAAATTTCCCCCCACCACACTAATGGGAATGACTCTGAGAGTATCATCGAGAATGTGACACTGTACATTAGGGATGGTTCAACCGATTTTAACGAGGTTATCATCATTAGCAAGGTCCACTCGTTCGAAATGGGTAGCTACTACTGCTTCCGTAGGTCCGTATGTATTAAGCAACCGCAGCCGACCACCTTGTGCCTGACTCCATCATTCAGCAAGTGGATGTGTAGTGTGTTCTTGGATCATCTGACGGGATGGGTTTCGTGAAGAACGTCTTTCTTCCGCCATAGCAACAGCCAGATTCTATGAAATAAAATATAAAAAATGTACTAATCTTACTTTTACTCAATGAAACAGACTAAATCTGAGGTCAAAGAAATATCCCTTAAAAATGATTCGGATTTTATGAAATCCTTCAAAAGAATTACTAGAAGTTTAGACTAAAACCTTACGAGATTTCTCAAATAAAAGAACTAGATCTGTAGATTCAGATCTTATGCAACTACACAATAGACTAGAATATCTGAATGTTCAGATAACTCGAAATTACTGAATGAAAAACTCAATTAAAACAAGTCTGTGAACTTGAGTGGACCAACACAATATCTGAAATAAATTACTCACTCGAACTAAGTAAATTCTGAACTGTACGAAAACTAGAGTGAAGTACGACTTTATTTTGAATACTGGAGAGTGGACACTGAACTTTGGACAGAATTTCGATAGGTTTAAATATGCTATTAAACCTAGCAAAGAGCAGTAAAAATAAAATCGAAATACTACACAACAATTTTTTCTGAACCCAAAGATAAATTTTTGCAATGGATAAAAATAGTACGAAATAAATATGTCACTCACACAAGTGATTAATGACAAGTGGGTTCCGATTTTTGGGAGTAGCTCGGGAACTGATGATAAATTTCATCGTACCCTTTGTGCAGCAGCACACATGTGGTAGAGGTTCTCCGATGGTGGCCACCATCCTCAAGTTAGGATAATTTGAAGGATCTCCCACTGCTTGTAACATAGATGGGGTAAGCATACAGGCGTCCACTTTCCCGAGGCTATACACCAATTCGTCGTCCTGTAGTACTAAGGTACCACCAACATACAATGGTATGAACAGTTCAAAAACACTAGAATCGAACCCGATATTCAAAGCTTGGAGGAATCAGCAATTGAATGGAATAGTCAACATGTCACTCATCCCTAGAATACAGTTCACAATGGACTCATGACGTTGGGGAACGGCCTTCGGTTTACCAGTGCTACCCAAGGTAAAGCATACGATGGCAGTATCTGTAGGATTTACCTGTGGTGGTTTCCATCCCAATAGAGGTTCAGTAGATACCCGTGGTGCAGCCAAGTCATTGACACAAAGTACTGTACCCTTAAACGATTTTGTGAAACGGTGTAGTGCTCCTGGGAAGTAAGTACACTGGATGGTTCTCACTAAGCGTTTCGCACATCCCAAAGAGTCGTTCCGAAGCTTGGCTAGTATTCATGGGCACGGCGAATTTTCCTGTCCTTAGAGTGCCCAGCATGGAGAGTACAAACGCCGGTTCACGTTGGAAAAGCAAAATAAAAAAACGGTTGGGACTGTCCAGGGCCGTCAAAAGATGAGCCACCAGTTGAGACCCATTGATCAATTCGCGGTAGGTCAACGTTAGGGAATGATTCAGACTCTCCAGCGCAATAGTGTCCAACTGGCTCTCCGTTTTACCCAACGTAATCAGCTCATGTACCAGACACAGTTTTCCGTTTTACGAAACATGCGAGCCTTGGGACCATGTTTGGATACGCTGCATCTCTGGCGGGGGAACACTAGCCATTAAACTGTCCACAGTCAAGGGATCCATGGGCTGTGTCTCATGTACCAACGTTTCGAGTACCGTGTTGAGATAGGCCATCATGGAGGAATAGTATGCACTTCCGTGCTTACCAGTTATTTTCACCACCAAACCGTCATCATCCTGCTGCTCGCTAAAACCCAACGTCAGGGGAAAGTTTACTTGGTTGTAACCACCTTTGACCACCCATCTTAAGTAGTTATATGTGTTGTCTAACGTACTGTCAAATCCTTTGGAACGCGACTTGGTGTTGATTAGCATCGACTGGAACAACGGTTTCTGATTGGCCCAGGCCTCGATATCGAGCAGACCGACGTGACCATGGTCCATCAAGGTTCCCGATTGAGTGTGGATATTCTGCAGCCAAGCATGTATTGGGTGGGTCCGATCCAGCTTGATACGGAATGAAAGAGTATTCACCGTGGGACCTACTATTTCGTCAATTCCATCAATATCACCATCGCAACCCGTTACCATCGCCCCAAAGGTGACTTCGCGGGTGTCTTGACCTAGATACCGTCCCAATAATAGAGCACACAGCCCACGAACCAATGAATTGACTGTGATGTCTAGTTTGCCACACCAAGCCTGCATCGATTTGAGCGGAATATTCAACTGTTCGGTCACAGATTCCACTGGATTAGTGCCAGATTTGGGCAGAGGTAAATCGGGAGTTGGTTCCACGCCCTGTAAATATGTTTCCCAAAACGATTGGGACTGGGCTGGACTAATTTTCATGGTGTGTTCTAAATAACGACCGTACGGTACCGGGGCGGTACAAAGCTTTAATCCATGATATACTTGTTGTACTTCCACCAACACCATGTCAATAGACCAGGCATCCAACACCGCGTGGTGAATGGTGAGAAAACACAGATGGCAGGTTTCGTCCTGTTTCAACAATCGAACACAAAGCAAAGGTGCATTAGTTAAATTCGTAAAACCTCGTTGGCGCATCCTTTGGAGATAATCGGGGATATCCACGTCCGATAGGTCCTTCGTTTTGTGTGACCACTCGAGGTTAAAATCGCACATTATCACCTGCACCATTACTTCGGGATAAAACTGGACTCGCATGGCATCGTGGCGGTGTCCTACCGTGAGCCAGGCCTGGTGGTATTGGTCGATGTTTAGTACGCCGTGGAGTTCCTACACCAACTGGATCGCGTAAGCGGAAGGGTCCTTGAAGGATTCAACCATAAAACCCAGTTGCAGACTAGATAGAGGCCACACGGTTTGCACATGAGTTGCGTCCACCGCGAGGTCATGTACATTATCGAACGGCACCAGTGGGAAATCATCGGGTGACCACGCCGTACCTTTGTTACACTCTACGAGATTCTGCATCGCACGTTTCCACCGGACCAATAGAGCTTCGCGTAATTCTGTATTATCCCGGGACAAACTGGATGATTCATCGTAAATTACCAAAGTTATGGTACCATTCCGATGGTACCAGGCCATTACTTCCAGGTCGTACCGTCGTCGTGACCCCAGGATAGGAACCAGGCGTTGTTGACTTTGCCTTGTGACATTAATTCCCACCACAGGGTCCACCATATGGAATAACACACAGAGACACCTACTTACCGCTTCAGAGTTATTCGGCCAGGTTGCTTCACGAATCACTTTTTTCACATGTTGCAAGCAAGCCAGCGGAGACCGAGAATCGTACAGTGGGGTATCCTGTAGCCACCTGGTGCTCACCAATTCGTTATCTGTCATTCGGAATAAATCCGTTTGGATATTACCATACCCGGCTTTACGCCATGCCGCAAGGAATCCAGCCAGGAGTGCTTCCGATAGTGTACATTGGTAATGACCATAGAGGTTATCTGTCGAAAACATGGGGAATACCGAGGGCGTGATAAACCATTTTGTACTCGCACTCGAACCTGCAATATCAATGGGCTCTGACTCAGTGTTCCGTTGAGGATTAAGTGGATATCCTGCATCCAACATTCCCCGCCATTGATTCGAATTGGTAAAACCCAACGGTTTTCGTAGAATACCCACCGACTGGCCAGGGCTCTGTATCTCCACCGTCATATCCACCGTACCGCGTTGTTCATCGGTAAGCCAGTGTTGGAAAAGGGTTGGGACTGACAGCTTTGACCAGGCCTTCTCTCCTGGTTGGGTTTCGCACAGTGCGACAATGGCTCCAATGGTCTGAAGCTTGAATATGTTGGCCACCGTTACGTCAAGACCTTGCTTGCGATACAAGGTAGAAAACTGTACCGCCGAAATCGAATCTCCGCCCATGGAGAAAAATGACGTGTTTGGTGCAGGCAATGGGTTGGACTCGTCAAGTTGTAGGGCCTGCTGTACCAAGTGACATATCAACTGATAAGTGTCGCCCATGCTACTGATTTCTTCTACAAAACCAATGCTACTGGGTACCTGGGGCAGTGGGTATTCCGCTAGGGCTCTACGGTCCATTTTGCCATTTCGGGTTTTGGGCATATCATCCAACGGGATAATGTGGGCTGGTACCATGTAGTGTGGTAGGGCCTGTTTGAGCACCTGTGTCACCTCATTCACATCTACTGATTTCGGACTCAAGTAAGTTACCAGCTGTTTGTTGACCACCAGGGCCACAGCTTGCTGGATATTCAGATCCAACCATTCGCACCACGACTCCACCTCTCCCAGTTCAATGCGAAACCCGCGTAGTTTCACCTGGTGGTCTTTGCGACCAATGTAATGCACCTTGCCGTTGGGTAACCAACAGCCTAGGTCTCCCGCGAGGTATATTTTACCAGGACCAAAGGGATTATCAACAAAAATCTTGGCAGTAAGATCATGTTGTTTCCAGTACCCGCTGCTCACCCCGATACCTCCGATACAAATTTGACCAGGTACGCCAGGTGGAATCATATTCCATTGATCGTCTAGGATATAACATGTGGTATTACCAATTGGCCTACCAATACTAATCGACTCGTGGGAAACAACTAGGTCCACGTGACAAGCGATAGTAGTTTCAGAAGGCCCGTACAAGTTCATCGCCTGCTTACCCACTGCCAGCCAATTATTCATCACGCTATACGAAAGGGCTTCTCCACCACTAAAGATCACCTCAATCTGGGGATAATCCTCAGGGTTAAGAACTCCCAACATGGATGGAGTCAGTCCACAATGAGTAACTTGTTTCATATCGTCTACTAGCTCACCGTCATGAAGAACCAGGGTACCACCTACTGACCACGTTAACAAGGTCACCATGAAATACCCATCGAATGCAATGTTAACGGCCTGCAGAAACCGACAAGTAGCCGGTAAACTCACACTTTAGGTAACATTTGAAATAAATTTGATGATGGATTCGTAACGGAGCATTACACCCTTAGGTACACCTGTGGTACCTGAAGTGTGGATAATCAGAGCTAACGTAGTGGGATCCTGATGGCATGATGGTAAATCCAGTGTGGAGTCAATGCGGGCGCTCAATTTATCCATTACAATCTTAGCGGTATAGAAATCGGGAAGGATCACTTGGTCAGAGTCGTCAGCTGTTCGGGTCATTAGGAAAGCACCTTCATCCAAAGAGTCCACCATAGACTGTAAGCTGGCCGGGGCATTGGTAGCATCCATGGGCACCGCTACCCCACCTACCAACCAAGTTCCAAGGATGGCCATAAAATAATGTGCTGATTGTGTAAACAAAAGGGCTAAGTTCGCTCCTGGTTGCAATCCGTGGTCGAGCAAAACACGCCCAATACGATAAGCATGAGTGTAACACTCGTGGTAGGTAAACCGTTCATCCATAGTTTCCAATGCCACCTGGTGCGGTTGGTGAATCAGGTGTTGGGTGAAGAAGTCGGGCACCATCAGTACGTTAGGGCTACTTGGCATTACTGTCGGTCCTGGAATCCACGCTTGTACTTGAGTGAGGGCAGTTGGGGATGGCTGCAGTAGGGTTTCCACCAGGAGTGAGGAAGGATCCACTGTTTCTAACGGTGATAGTGGAACAGGAGTGGAAGATTACATCTCCCGATAAGGACGACCAGCTACCTCAAGAAGAAGCTGGGTCAATGGCAGAAAGAGAGTTGGAGATTACATCTTCCAATGAGGACGACCAGCTCCTTCAAAGAGAAGCTGATTTGATGGCCACAAGTCGGGATATC
>JAOPJG010000607.1:0-20040 GCA_027478255.1 Dispira simplex | reverse complement strand
GGTCCGGCTACCCTTGTCACGGTTGATATTGGCCAAGGTCTGGCGCAATAAATTTTGGTAGGAAAAGCTACTCCGTGTTGCCAAAGTAGAAAGCGGTCGGGGTGAAACCGGGTGATCATTTTCTTTGTCGTTTGACGAAGGAAAACGTCGACCAGCTGAGCGCAAACTCAAGTCGGAACCATACCGCCGTAGAAGGGGACGTTGGTCGGACCCTTGTATAGATGCACGCGCGGAACCTGGACCTTTGGGACCACGTTGGCCCGGACCCGCTGCGGTGGATTGGGGTGTGGCATGTACGTAATAGTTGCCGTCGCGGTAGTCAAATTTAGGGGTGGCCAAATGACTCACTTCGTAAACGTCCGGTAAACGAAACGATGAAGATATCATCGATAACGGGGTTTGCGCCAGTGAGTGTGAAGGTCCAGGACGGAGAGGGGTGCGTAACTGATCGCCATTAATGGGTGGGGGTGATGTCGAAGGTTGGCGTTGGTCAGATATCGTTTGAGATGTATGGTTCTCCCTGGACGGTGCAAGGGTGGGATTGCTATGAAGCCAACCAAATTCTAGAGAAGCGTCCGTCGGATTCGAATTGGGAGGTAGGTCACGAGCGCTCTCTACCATCCCGGTAGAGTTTACCGTTGTGGCACCGGCCAAAGTACGAGAGTTGAGGTTATCCCGGTCTGCAGGCCCAGACAAGGCTACTTCATGAGCAGCATCCTCACCAGAGCCGTTAGAATGCCGGTTGACATCCAAAGTCGGCATATTCGTCTCCGATCGACTCTTTCTAACCCCCTGGGAATTCGGCCGAGAAAGCAACGACCCACTTGTTTTGGTCTGTGACGTTAATAAACTTTCAATACTAGCAGATCGGCTCGCATCACCCCCCGCGTTACGCTGCGAGAGTTTGGAATCCATCAACTTTTGCGAAAAGGCCGACAAGGTACGGGTTAACGAGCCCGTGATTTCATCCGTGGGTTTACTGGTAAAATCAAACGAGGGGTCGTGTTCGCCTACATCCTGGGTACTAATACTAATGTCGGTGTGGCTGGTGGGAGAGGGTTGGAGTTCGGTAACGTGGCCCAGCTGCGTGGACGTTGTCTCGGCAGGAACAGCTACCGAGGAAGAATCGGGGTGGGTTGACTGCATAGGTGGGCGTAGTGAGGATGAATTCCGTGGTACTGAACCAGCAGGGGCTTCAAGGCGAGTTGCATGGATGGTGCGTTCCACACTGGGTTCGGGGTGGGTAACCGCTGCTGAGGAGGCAAACGACGATGAAGAGGCCGACGACATAAAATGGGACTTGTGAAGTGGATGTGGAGTCGTAGGTGGTCGATGAACATTGGGTAACCGACCAGAGGAAAAAGTGTGAGGGGGAGACTGTAGACGAACCACTTTGGGGTTGGGTAGGACTGAGTGTCGGGACCAAATGGGTTCCATTTTATTTTGGGTCATAGGCGGAAGGTGAATCGCCACAGGGCCCTTTCGGGCAGTATCAGCTGGGGAATGAGCAACGGGAGTGGAAGGCGTGATCGTCTGGGTATTCTCATTGCGAGTCGGAGGACTAGGAGATGACGTACTCACGCGGAGTTTGGACGCCATTACCTTTGGGGTACCCTCCCGATTCTCGGCATCGTTCATTTCCACAACGCTCTCCCCCAACGACTGTCGGGTGAGTAAATTCTCGCCGGGGACAGGTGACATGACTTGGTTGATAGGGGCTTGAGTGGCCCCCAATCGGTCACCTGGGGTGGCATGGGGAACAGTCAAAGGGATTCCCGTCTGGCGGGACGGTTTCGGGGTAGATGACCACCGTTTGGATGACGACGGATTAGTTGTAACCCAGGAAGGTGGTGTGGTGGGTTGGGGCGATTGCACTGGGTTGGTTTTCATAAACTGGTAAAACTTTGTAACCAAATCCTGATGATCCACCGACTCACTGCCCAGTTCGGTATGGAATAGCAACTCGTGTTTCCCTTGGGTACGAAAACTGTCGGTGAGCACATCCGATTCGGTAGTGGTGTATTGTCGATGAGTCTCGGGAGTGGGAGCAGCTGGTGAAGACGATATTGTATCAATTTCGGGATTTATCATGTCGAACTCTACATCGGATAGAGAAATAGAGAGAGAATCGTCCAGCGGCTGGTGATCCTTGGGCACTGCGACCATCTTGAGATGGTTGGAAAAGGGTGACCCGTGTGTTAGTGGGCCCGGTAATTGTTGGCGGGTCATCCTTTCCACCCGTGGTGATGACAAAGGCTCAAGTGCGGATTGGGAAGCCCCAGTGGGCTGTTGCTGCATACTTGGAGGTAGAGCTTCCTGTATTTCTTGGGAGGTGATCACGGGTGTTGCAGAACTCTCGGGCTTACTCCAAAAGTGTAGACTAGAGCCCTGATCTGGTGTGCCGTTTACCCCGTTGAAGGGTGAGTCCCAAAGATGCTTTGGAAATTCCCGAGATGGATGAAAAGATGGATTCGCCCCGTGCTGCTGCCAAGTATGAGAATCCGGATGGGTACGCACCGATGGTGTGACGGCCGAGATCTGACTGGGCAGATCCGGATCCTGTTCGGGCGCTCGGTCTGATGAAGGTGAATGAAGGATACTGGCCTTCGGATTAACCTCAAACGAAGCATCCAACATCTCTTGTGAATTGATACTAATGCTGGGGCGAGAAGAAGTAATCGGACTAAGTGGATTTTCTCGGGTAGCCAAAGCCGGGGCTAAAGAGGTAATAGAAGATGATTGGATTCCCCAACTCCCCAGACTCTCCGCCAATTCCTGATCCAATGCGTGGATGTACTCGTTTTCCTGTTGACTCCCCAAGTCCAGGGTGTGATCCAAGGGCGTATATAAATTAACCATGTGAGAATCATCCCCCAGTGCAGTGCCGGTCGTAGGGGTAGCATGACCCATGGGCTGTGTGGACGGTTGATGCTGGTACTTCCGCCGTTGTTTGCTTAACTTGAAATGGGTGGATAAATCTTGCGCCAGCGCTTCACTCGATTTTTCAAGATGCTCTATCATTTCTGCGGAAATTTTCGCCATGGTATATATGTGATTTGTATCGGTGGATTATGGGCTGCTAAATAAATATTGGTTTCAAAGGGGGGGAGGGTAAAATATCTTTGGGATTCAACAGAAAGCCAAAGATTCGCCAGCGAAAAGGAAGTACGGCAGGGGACACGTATGACAAGTGATGAAACACGCAGAAAGGGTTTCTACCGGACACGCGGTTTGAACGGGCTGACGTTCAAGGAAACTGACTATATTTCGCAACTATAAGATAAACAAGGTGGTGTGGCGGTAATTACAGGAGGGAATGGTGGCTAGTCCGGCCGATATTAGAAAAATTGATAAAACCACGCACGAAGGGAGGCCGGTAAACGGTGGTGGTATGGGTAAAAGCTATGTACACAAAGGGATGATAGTAGGACGAAGGAATTTAAGGAATGTGGAGCATGTGATGGAGTACGCGACGAGTAGGTTGGCTGAATGGACTTGAAAACAAGAAAAGGGGTAATTTCAGTCGAAAGAACTGCTTCAAGGGGCATAGATAGTATATAGATAAAAAACACAAACAAGTAAACAAGAGTAAGCAGGTGAATCATACAGACTGGGCTGTAATAATTGAAACACCGACGCGAATAATGCAAGAGTAAAGAACAAGGAGGCTTTAGCACATGTCCCTGATCACTTGCTATACGTTATTTAGGAGATATGGAAATAGAGAAAAAAAATACACCTCGTGTAACCATTACAACAAAGCAGTTTGACAGTGGAGCGTAGAACATTATCGCCAGAAAATAAAAACAAACAATCAGCGCGACGATGACATGGGTTAATACAATGTAATGGGTTGACAGTGGCACTGGAGAACCAGTCAGGGGGGTGGGGAGGGATTCAGCCTACACTAAATTTGGGTCCACTCAACACTTTCCCCTGGTTGTAATAGGTAGCGAATCCCTTGACTTTATTCTTTTCACTCATTAAATATTTATTACGAGGCACATCACCTACCAAATGCCTCGCAAATAACAAGCGTATCTTTATTAAAGGCCATCTTATGGCGTATTCCTGACTTGCCATAACGGCATGGAAGACCCTTTGTATGACATTTTGGCGGGATACATTAAACCCTCTCCTACGCAGGGGAATCTGCCCACCTGGTCAAAAGGTTAATCAACGCCAAACGGGGCCTAGGTTGTTGCCATAGCCAAAAAGAATAACGTTAACAACTCCTTTGAGTGTGTTGGGGAAAAAAAGTGAGGGTTTTCCGAGCAAAAAAGAAAGAAAAAACGAATCCCACCATCTGGGGGTATTCGTTAGACCAGTGGACATTATCGTGTAGATTCATTGCTAGTTCTATTTTTCGGGGTGAAGCAATAATTCGCTTCAGATGTTTGGTTTAACTTTGTATTATTATTACATTGATGGACTAGATTCGTTTTAATTTATCATTGTATAAAATGACCTTGGCCAAATTTACACCGCGACAGATCCAAGTGGCGCAACTGTCAGCGCGTATCTTCGGACGGGCCTTTAGTCCTGAGGGCAAGCGCACTGGCGAACATATTTTACGTAAACCCTTGATCGGCAAACAAGTGGTGGCTTACTGGCCCGAAGAACCTCTTACTGTTACCGAGCTCAAACGCCTCTTCCCTAGACTCGATCTCGTGGACTTGAAGGAAGAAGGACGGTTAGACAAGATTGAATCGCTGAAACAACGTGGTAAACCACCTACTAAGAAATTCCAGGGCAAACGGGCCAATTTGAAAAAGAAGTAAAACAAGTTTATTAAACACCTGCTTTTTATCGCTAGCCTTTTTTTTACTTTGCATTTGCTCGTTATGGGCCTGATCTTGATACTTGTCTGTTTTCGTGGGTAGGGGGGGAAAAACCCTAACTCTCGTGTATTAAAAGTGATATGATTATCTCATTTAAGGTGTTAAAAAGCATAAGAAAATAGCCTGGTCTGTAGCAGAAGAGAGCTGGACCATCCTTATCAAGAAAGTGGACATAAGAAATGATATAACCCAGAAAATACCTGGGCAAGAGTGGAATTTCTGGGTTACTCGAGGCATAGTGCTTCTGTTTTTTTCATCTTTCTTATTATTTTTATTCCATCACTTCCCCTCTTCTATGTACCCCGTGCAACCTCTCGCTCTCGATTACTATCCTTCTGTACCGATTCTTTAAGGTGGTTTTCATTTATTAGTTCTCTGTCCATTTGGACCTACTTTATTGAGAGAATTTCCAAGCCAGCATTGACCTTTACTTTACAGCCATGCTCCCCCACATTCCCGTTCGCATCGGTCCAGGCACAACCCAGGCTGACCCTCGTGCGGTGCCCAGTCGTCGTCGGACATCCATACTAGACCGCAGTCTTAACAAAACCCGCAATTCGGAAGTCGGACAGGGTGCGTTTGGGTTTCTATTCTCCGAGATCATCCAGTACACGCAGGGCCGAGTAGAAGGAATCCAGGGCTTTGAACAGAAACTAAGTGACCTGGGTTTCGGGGTCGGGGTGCGGATGCTGGAATTGACCATGTTCCGAGAAAAGACACTCCGACGGGAAACGCGGGTGCTCAACATTTTGTATTTTATTCATAATGTGGTGTGGAAGGCCCTGTTTGGTAAACAAGCCGATGCCCTCGAAAAAAGCACGGATAACGACGACGAATACATGTTGTGCGATAACGAACCTTTGGTTAACCAGTTTATATCCGTGCCCAAGGAAATGGCCCAATTTAATTGTAACGCGTACATTGCCGGGGTTATTGAAGGGATATTGCACGGTTGTCAATGCGTAAGTTATCCTTGTCGAAACAGAAGGTTGGAAAAATGTATATTACTTTTTTAACTATCCTTATGAATTATAATGGAATCTAACCTTTTATACTGATATGATCTTTTTATTGCACTATCAAAGGTGGCCCGAGTGACCGCCCACACCGTTCCCATTGACCACAAACCGTTACGAACCGTATTTCTGATTAAACTGGGGCCCGAGGTGGTACAAAAAGAAGAGGCGACCAAATAATCAATACATTTTTCACTGCTGACTGTTTTGTAATAATAATCATATTAATATACTCCTTTAGTTTCTTGATGCACTCTGATACAGAGTCTGTCCAGTCCGTCGTGCACGTTGTTGAATGTCACCTTAATAAACATTTTTTTACCCTACGCTACTGACACATGTTTACGCTGTCCATTCCGGAACCCTTAGTCCGAAGAAATTAGAATGACGTATTGTATTACCAGATCCAGAAGAGGCCAAGGGAGATCGGACCCTAAGGCGATTTAACCCAGTTCACAATGTTAGTGTAAACTGGTCTAACGGTTGCTGTATGACCAGTGGCAATGTGTACATAGCCCTGCACTCGTCTACGGCTGACCACAGCATTTACCAACACTCCTGGGCTGTTGTTGGCAAGGGGGTGCTTGGTAAACACCAGCGAATGACGTCCATGGTCACTTTACCAAAGCCTACTGCACTGCTCCTCTTTTACACTCAAAACCATTTAAAGGTTGTACCACCCATATGACATTCCGAATTATTAGGGCCCTAAAGGTGTTTTTCCTCGTTTTTTACCTTTTAACCGTTCAATCTAGTTCAGTTTATCATCACAACTTTGGTGTTGCTTTCACAGCAAGTGTTATCATAAAGTCCGAACGACTTCTCTCTCTGTCACTCCTTACGACACGTGTTTCTTCTGCTTCTTAACTAACGGCACTCCACCATGGGCAATTCCAACAGCCATTCCTCGGCCGATACCGAAGCCTCAATATACCTTAACCCGGGGGAACGGACTACTTTGAAGGCCAATTACGAATACCTCTGTCGGATGCTTAATGCTAGTGAAAAGTCCGGTATTCCTGTTCACAAACTCAAGGTAAGTTGTTGGAATGCCCACCCTTTTACTTTGTTTACGTTGCGTGTACCTGGGAGCTATAGACCCCACACCTAAACAACGTCGACAAGGGACAGGGTTGGTTGAAGCTGTAGTTGGTATGTTACCGACCACTGAACTAGACAAGGGTTTATACTGGTTTTACTCACGGTATACATTTACCCGGTGTTTTTATTGTTGGTTCGTTTATATTGACACGCAGTCCTCTCGTATCCTGCCTCCATTTATCATCAAAGGCCTTTTAGCCCCGGCACGCCTTCCAAACGACTTATCGAACACCAGTGCGGCCCTTAAAGACGACCAGACCTTTCGCTACCACCACATGTTATTAGCGGCGTGTCGGGTGGCTCGGTCGTCGGGCGTAGAACAAGCAACGGTTTGTTACGAAGCGGGTGATTTGGAAAACCAGTCATTGTGCGACTGGGTGGCCCAAGTGGCCCTGGTGGGATTAGACGCCTGGCGCAATCGACCGCGTCAGCAAGGTGATCCGCGGTGGGGCTCCCGACGACGTTCCTCCTCGGACGACCTTTCCGACTATGAGTGTGGTCTAGTGACTTATTTACTGTTGTATCCTCAGTATCAGCGCGAACGCTCCTTTGCATTGGAATTGGACGACTCGCAGACGGCCATTATCGAGTACCAACGTGCATTGCACGACTGGCGTGACCAATGTCAAACTTCGGGGGCGGTGAAACTGGCCGCTTTTCGCAATTGGCTTTGTAAAAACCATCCCTTTCGACAACTTTTGGAGCTGGCCTTTGAACGTGCGCTGTTTAGTCCGTTGGACCCCGGTCGTCCGGTGATGCCACTGAACGAGTTACAACTGAGCCAACGCTTGGTTGCCAATATGCGGTGTCCGCGGATGGTGGGTCGCTCAGCGTTGCTTACCATCGGTGACCGTTGGGTTCTCAATGACGCTTTACCCACCGACTGTCGCCAACAGTGGGAATTAGTATTTGCCAGTGATTTGGATGGTAAAAGCTGGAATACTTTTTTACACCGGTTGCAACGCAGTGGGGCCACACTGGTGGTAGTAAGTGAAAAGGGTACGGATCATATCTTTGGCGGATTCGCTTCCGCTGACTGGAATCCCCAGCCTCAATTTTATGGTGATTCGACCAACTTTTTATTTACGATTCGTCCCGAGCTACGAATGTACCCCACCAGCGGCTTTAACAAGCACTACCAATATTTAAATCAAGGCACCCAGACGTTGCCTAACGGATTGGGTATGGGCGGTCAATTGGGCTATTGTGGTTTGTGGATTGACCCTAGTTTCGAGTCGGGAGCGTCCTATGCCGGTTCCCTTTGCTCCACTTACAATTCGCCTCGTTTGTCATATCACGAAACTTTCAACATCGCCAGTGTCGAGGTCTGGCAAGTCCGGCCGTCGCCCTGCGATAGTGATGACGAAGAAGGCGGTGCCCGTCCCAAGAGATCGGCTATGGACGCCCACCCCGACGCCGTAGCTCTGCTCGAAATGGCCAATCGGAAAATGTACGCGTCTTTGGTGCGGGATCCCGATTTGGAAGACGACTCCCCACGACCTTCTCAAGATGCGCGAGGGAGCAGTCCATCGGGGCGTCATTCGAGAGGCTGGGAATAACCGCTAAAAGTACGGTAAACTCATTCGGTTTATTTATAGTACGCATGGATGAGCTAGAGCAACTGTTTTGAGTCAGTGAGGTCGAGGTTTCCCTTTGGACTAGTGTCTATTCGATGTGTATCGTTTGAGTTTATTCGCCCATCAATAAGGACGTTAATTTTATTCACTTTTTTTTGCCCACTTTGTATGCATTTCAATCCTATAAATACCTCTACAAAAGCCTGGCTCTCTCCAAGAGTGTGAGGTACTCTCTTTGTGATTTCACCAGAAGTTTCAGGCCTGGTTCATGTGCGCCGTCGTATTTTTTACCCTTGCATTTTTCTATGCAGTTGTGAGGGCTTAGTGTATTGTCGCTGTAATAGACGTGTCAAGCAGTCATTGCATATATTTTGGCTGGAATTTATAATTTTCTCCTTGCTAGGTGTTGGGTCAGTCAAGCCGTCCAAGATTTTATTACCCCATCTTCCTCAAGCCAATCGTCAGGTAAACCAAAGAATATTAACACCGTCAAATCATCTAGGACCCGCTTTACCCCAATATGTTTTACTCGCAAGAATTAGCGACGTTTAAAAAACACGGACTCGCCACTGTATGGCTAGCCGCCACGGTAGGTTCCAAAAGTCGACTTCGTAAATTGTCCAAGCAAGAAATTGTTCGGGTAAATGTCCAACGTGCCTGCCATTATGTACAAAAACCACCGGAACCACTGGCCCTCCGACTTACCTCGAATTTATTGGTAGGAATAAGTCGGGTATACGATCAGCAACTAGGGTACTATGTAGCTGACGTAAATCGTGTGTGGGCAGGGTTACGCACAAGTATTTCCCGGCTCCCAAACGAAGACTTGCTCACCTGTACCGTCCCTGAAGGACCAGACATGGGGTACAAGGCCATCACCATTACCGAGGAGGACTTGACGCCTAATCTGGGGATCCAGACAGAAACCTTTTGCACCCAACAG
The DNA here is from genome assembly GCA_027478255.1 of Dispira simplex. Taxonomy (NCBI): domain Eukaryota; kingdom Fungi; phylum Kickxellomycota; class Dimargaritomycetes; order Dimargaritales; family Dimargaritaceae; genus Dispira; species Dispira simplex. Next base: position 10,562 of record JAOPJG010000607.1, on the reverse strand, counting down.
CAGCAATACTTTCTCAAGGGTTATCAACCACCGGCGTTGATATCGACCGACACTTGTTGGTCCAGTGTGACCGAGTCTTTGGTCCAGGACGTTCCCACCCTTTCGTCTCCTTCGGTGGCTTTACTTAGTGTACAAGGAGATGACTTATCGCTAGCATTTGATCCGCTGGCCGAGGATGACCAAGGCTTACCTTGGGATTTTTTCGGTATTGACACTGTTTCCGCTCCAGTAGAGAGAAATCATAATCGTCAATCTGGTGTAACGGATACCAATGATCTGGTACTGAACCACCACGTGGCTTACGTTCCTGACGAGGCCATCGGGGCTCGGCTGGCACCCTACACTCGGAAATCCCCCGGGCCCCTCGGAGATTCAGTTATGGTTGCAACTAATGAACCGGTCGATAGTCCCCAGGATACGGGAAGTGATTATAGCGGCGAGCGAATGAACCACTCGGAACCCAATTACGACCTCGTGCCTCCCCAAGCCGTTATAAATCAATCGGGTCGCAAATCTGGCCGTCACGACTCACGCACTATAGTAAACACCGGTCACTACTTTTCCTCGTTAATTGTGTACAAAAGTGAAATGAGGCGGCTCACTCTTCAGCGAGAACAAGAGGTAATATATACTGTCTTATCTCACTCTCTGGATTATTATTTTTTTGGTTTCGATAGCTGTCACTTAGTAAATGGTCAAAGCTGGGCTAAAAGTGCTTTAATCGAATTTTGTGGATCTAATCTTACGATATATGCCCTGGCTTGTCTGTTGCACATACCCCCCCCCCAGCAACGTAGTCGCTTGATGACCAACCGGCTGCGTCGATTTTTCGCATCGTCCCCTTATAGAGGTAAAGTAGGAACGTTCGTATTTGGATATTTAGATATTCGGACTGGAAATTGGCATGGATCACCATTTTTTTACAGGTCATGTAGACATTCTAAATTTCCGAGATGATGACTGTAATTTTCTGGGGTTTCTGAATGATAACCAGTATCATTTTCGCAGACTTTCTTGGACATGCTTAGTCCTGATGCTCCGGAATCGTCGGATCGGCCTATCGGTTTAGATGGTGATTTGAAACGTAAGTGCCTCTGCCTAGACCTGTACGATTTTTGAAGATATTGTTAATTCTTGTTGTATAGAATTGTCACGTTGGACCTAGACGCAACTTGTAATCGAATTACGATTAACATTATTATTTCCAAACCACTTTAATGATGTGGAGTGTATGGTAGCGGACTACCACCTACGTAAGAGAAGACGAACCGATACATGTAAGTATAAATATTTCATATGAGCATCGGCTTGGGATCCCTGCTGTTGGAGTCAGATCTGAAAAGAATAGCGTACACCGTTTTGAACTTTAAAAATATTATGAAATAATTGTTGTTGGTATTTTGGGTAACACATAGTTGACGAATACGCCCTGGATGCTGTTCCCCCGGATATGGACGGATTCCTAGAAGAAATCGGCGACCCTGAATTAGCGCGGGTAGATTTAGGGAACGAGGAATCCGTGGATACCGCTACTCGGCCTGCCCTCACCTGGAGTACAGCCAGTCGTCGCACTCAAGGTACGTTTTTTTTGTTCTCAAGGGATAATTCCGACTAACCAAGTGACTCTTGTTAAATTATTTCAATAAATGATTGATACACGCCTGCCCGTGTGCGTTGTATGACACTCACATGTACTTACATATCTATAACCGTTTCTTCTGAAAAAATGAATATTAGGAAAATGGTCATTTTCTGGAGTGGATTTCCGACCTGAAAGCGTCGACAATTTCTCTAGCCGACAATCCACGTAAGTTCCCATTGGTCTTTGTTGAATGAGCACCGTTCCCGCGCTTGCATCGGTATGCATATTTAGTGCAAAAAAAATGGACCGGGTATTAATATGCTGAGGTTGAAACTTAAATTTAATGATATACCTCGTTTTTACCTGCTAGTCCGACGGGACATGCCTTTGGTGCTAGCTATTCTTTAGGTACGCCTGTTCGTGATAGAGTGCCCACTTGGCGTTTTATGGCCGCCGACGAAGTGATTCCTGAAGCCAACGAAATTACCGAAGAATACCATGTCGATGATATGGCATCACTGAGTGCCAGCCCTCTAGATGATGTAGGATCCTCTCATGAAACGGAACAGGTTTACCGACGTATTGATGTTCAGGGCAACCCATGGACCACTTGGAAGCGAATTCTTCCTGCCAACGTGAACCGTGCGACAGCGACAGCGCACTTTTATTCTGTTTTGGGTAAATTATACCAGGCTGAAGGTCATCATGTTGACGAAAGGCTTACACAGGGGAACGAGGAAGGTAGGGAATTGATAACTCTACTACACTTTAGGTCAGTAGTATACTAACGACGAATCTCTATGGAATTATCATCATATCTTTAATTTTTGGTACACAACCCCATATCTTTGTTTGTTACGGTGGTTGATCCCGGGAGTAGTTTTGGCTACCTCTGGCCGTATTCATGTACGACAAACCATGCCGTATGGTGTTATCGATCTTGCAACACACATTTCCTAATAGGTTTTCTGACAGTGTTTCTTTTTTATATTCAGTTAGCGTTTACAATTTGCGGTTTGCGGTTAGAAATACCAATAAAAAAACTTGCTCGGCAAATACGATAATCTACGTTATAGCAATAAACAGACTATCCGTACACTAGGTAATACCGTGCGATAGTCGCAATGAAGTCCAGACGAAAATTACTAACAAATACTTACGCAAAGATCCTATACTGCTCCACTCCACTCCTTTTTTTCCTGAGCGATAATATTCTACTGCACAGTTCCCAAGAATCACACTCTTTTCTAACTTGGAATAGTTGGTGCTAATACCAAGGACTGAGCGTTCTTCAACGAAAACTGAAGGTGGCTCCAAGCACGCTCGTTATATTGTTGGCTTTTTTTAAAAAAAAATCACTTTGTCAAAAATAAACTACCTTAACTGTTTCACTAGTGCACGTTGGTTGTACGACATTAAGCCTACCTCGGAAACGCGACCATGATGACCGTTGCAAAGGTAAGATGATGCCCGAAAGGAAATGGTGCATGACCGCTCTTCCAACTACACATGCCTCCTTCGCATTGATAATACCGGGAAACCTACCAGTGCTCTATTACCTACGGGGGCTACACATGTGGTAGGCCGAATATTACTCGGGGTAGTCATTTTTCTCTCAAGACAACGTGTTAAGGACTAAGGAGAAGAGGCGGAGAAGCCCTTATCTAAAATTCATACAAGCAGGCTAACTCGAATACTAATAAAAAAACTCCCCCCCCCGTTGTATATCATTGAACGGGAATGGTAATGGACAATGTCCAACACCACAGAAACCTGAAATCGCCACCGCGTACGACGACGTACGCGACGACAAGACGGATAAGAACTGGCTTCTACTCGAGTACGTCAGCGATAAAGTAGACGAACTTACCCTCGCCCAAACCGGTACTGGTGGTCTCGGCGAGTTTGTAAAACATTTGCAACCGAACCAGGCAGCCTTTGGGTATATTCGTATCCCCATTTCCAATGACGAACTGTCACAACGTATTAAATTCGTGTTTGTGTGTTGGTGTGGTCCTCAGGTCAAGGTCATGCGCAAGGCTAAATTGGGTATCCATAAGGCTGAGGTGAAAAACGTACTGCGAACTTTTTCCATTGAAATTATGGCCTCGGATCTTCATGACTTGGATGAAAAGGACGTTGTGCTTAAACTACGCAAAGCTAGTGGGGCTAATTACGACCGACAGACTAGTGATTATTAAATCCTGAAGAGTTGATATAGTGTTATCCTTTCTCATTAGATCCAATAAGCCATATTTATGTTGTAGGGCGGGATTTTTGACACTAATACCGTAGAGTTTCTCTCTGTTGTTTTGTGTGTAGACAGTGAGGGAGTAACTAAAAGCTATTGCCTTTAATTTCGAAAAAAAAATGCTTGGAGTGAACGCAATGTACCTTATCAATGGGCTAGCCATCGTAAAGAACCCTCAAGTCAAATGGTTATCATGCACAAAGGTGTTTCAACGGAAATCAACAAGGCTCATTCCAAAAATCGCTTAATCAGAGCGCTGGCTAAAGTACGAACATTGGTACTCACATCTGAAGTAGATACGGTAGATTCACAAGGCGCACTTGATAAAAACCGAGCGGTTAGCGTTTTCCGCAACGTCTCATTAAACTCCGTGGTGAATTCCTCCGTGACTGGAGCAATGGCGTACAAACTCCACAACACCTGTAGGGCGCGGTATTCCCCAAGGGGTTGTAAAGCCACGGGTGAGTTCTGACCTAGTAATTCGGTCAATCGGGCTATAGTACTCAATTGCACAAAGGCGTTATACACGGTTAACGACGCCAAACGATCTTCTGGGGCCAACGACAATTCGGGGTCCACCAAACACCGCTCGATCCATTCCTCGGGGACTAGCCATATAAAAATCACATCCAGTCCGGTGGCCACAGTGGTACGATGGGAATCGTGAAGGGTACTCACCAAGTAGAGTGGTAAGTGGGCCTGGGTGAAAAATTGCAGGATTTCACCCGCAGTAGTGGGGTCGTAATGACTAACGGGGTTATCCGACGATGACGTTAATGATGATCCAGATGGGTCGGACTGATCAGTAGTGTCGGTTTTCAATAGGCTTGCTTTACAATGCAGGATAATGTTGGCCAAGATACGCAAAGGAATCACCCGCTGGGTAGGAAAGGCACTTCGGGTGAGGTGTAATAACTCAGCCAAGGTGTAGCCGGCCTGTTGGGGATTTTCACCGTGATGGTGGAGGCCAAGATGTGTCGGTAGTTCGACCTGGGGTGGAATAATCCCGCCCCGAAATTCAAAACGCAGCGATACACAAGGTGATTCTTGCATGGAAGAGGGAACTACGTATAGAGTGTCTTTGGATCCTGCGGGAGTTTCCGAAGGAAAGGTGGTAGCGGGACTGTTCTCCGCTATCTGGCCCAAGTTAGATTGATCTCTGGATATTCCTACCCACGCCAATTTGTCGTATTCTGTGGGTAGAGCTGGGAAATAGCGAGTTTTTAGGTCTTGGAAAAAAGAAGTATCAGCCTCTTCCTTGGCCGGCGTTGGCGTGGAAGTTGCGCCCTTGGTAGCCCTAGTTTTCGGTGGCTGGGACCGATCTTTGGAACTTTGTTGCAGGATTTGTGCGACGATTCCAGGTGATAAATGACTGCGAATTTCTTCCTGGGCTGCCAATATTTCTTCGACTGACATAGAATCGAGAATTTGCTGATTTTGCTGGTGAATCTGCTCTGGTGTAAGGCCAACACTTTGGAAAACCGCCGGATTGCCCGGAGGATAGTTATTTCGATCCCGGTTGAACAAAATTTCCTCTGTGCCCTTCGAAGGAGCGTCCGGAACATGGCCACCAGTTGTATGGACCACGGTGTGAAAACTAGAAGGAGGAGACCGGTCATTAGTACCCTTGGGCGCAGTATGTTCCGTGGATTGTATCCCGGCTGTACGTTGTTCTCGTCGTTGGGCAAAGAGAGACTTTTTCTTAGGCTGACCAGATTGACGTCCCGATTGGGTGAATTGGGCAGGGTTAATAGGCATAGTGACGACATCGCGACGGTTCGGTGCTAAAGGTTGGAGGGCGGGTGGTGATGGAGGATGGATTCTGGGCTTGTCGGAAGTAGACGATGAAGCACCTGGTGGCAAGTCATGTCCCAGTAACACTGCTTTGAGTGGGGTTACAGTTGAAGCATCCGAAGTTGAGGTTGGAGTGCCCTTACCGTTGGAACTCTCTGCCAAAGGTAATCGAACTACCCGGGCAGCGGGAGCGGATTTCTCAGCAAAGAATTTCTCCTGGAGTAGGTGCAATTCCTGCTCAGATTGGGGTCGCTCTTCCCGGACATTCCGTAATCGTTCGACAAATGGCATGCTAAAGACACGTAAAAGGGCACAGCCTATGGACCTATGTCAAATAGGATAAGCCACGAAAGTCAAGAGAGAGAAAATAATGAACAAAGTATTGTGCTGGAGGTAATAATTAAGAAAAAGGGGTAAACTGGGTATTATCTTTTTCTTCCCTTTTTTTTTGTGCAGCCACTCCTCTTCGATTGAAATGCACGCGTCTTGGTTTTTATCTTTTGTTTTCGCTGAGTCATTGTAATTTAAGAGACATTTACTATGTCGAAATTATCAGTCACAGTACCCCGTGCCCGCCATTACCCCAGTCATAATGCGATCGCACATTTGGGTATTTTTGGACTAGGCCAAAACCAACTGAAATTTTTTTGTAGCGATCTCGAGGGCCTCCCCTTAGAGGCTCGCCCCCTCTCACCAGAAGGAGAGCCACTTCCCTTCGCTGTGTAAGTATGGGTACAGGGGATTCTGGCTGGTAACCCCCAGCTTAATCAATTCTGGCCCTCCTGTGTCCAGGGGATGAACCTTAGCACATTGCACATAACAATGGGATGTGCACAGGTAGTAAGTGGACCACAGGAGGCCAGGAGACATCCACGCAGGGAGAGAGACGAGTACAGATTGGTGAGCAGACAGTTTGCCAATGGTCCCCCTGTCCTACACTCGAGAGCACAAGAGATTCCCAGTCAGTTACCCATCATATCTCTGATAAATAGGGCCCACTGACCCCTCTAGATCTAGATTCCTCATGTGTATTACAATTAAATATTTTATACCCTACGTTCCCACTCGTTCATTTATTAAGATATCCCGCTCGATTTGTTACATTTTCTAATTTCGCAGTATGCTTATGCAAGAGGTTATCCTTTGTATGACACAGTGTGGCACAGGTTCAACAAATTTAAGACTTGATATTAGCCATTTAATGGCGAGCATCATCTAGAACATCCTTCCCGTGAGATATATGAGTGTAAATGTGACACCATTGAATGGAGCGTTAAGGAAGATATATCCAATTCCCTGAGAGTGCGTGCACAGCAGGCAAATACTACAATATGGGATATTTGGAATGCCCTTTGAAACAAGGGGTATTTTTGCTGGCGCCTTAGCATGTGAGTTCCCCATTCCCTAACGTCAGAGTTGCAGAGTGACCACAAAACCTTTTGCCTCAATTCCCTTGACCATTTTCAGAAAGCAACCAACTCTCTCATGTATAGTATTATGACGTGTGACAAAATCTGGGCTTATGTTAATAACCCCCAGATTGGCACTGGTGGAAAGGTATCAGTGCCAGAACACCAAGGTCGGCCATAACCATATCTCTGATTAGCCACGGTGGAACCCCAAGGTTTTAAATGGACTGTGCTCTTCAATTAAGTAATATTTTTTCATACTGTTTTCGATATTGATGACACTAGGTCCAAGAGTTAATAGTACTAAAGGAATTATGTCAAACCAATGGTTGGGGAATGGCAGAAAGCACATCCAAAGTCACCCATTTCCCAAATCATCCTCCACCAGGATAATGCAAGGCCTCATGTTTCTCACTATAGCAAGGCCCATATGGACGAGCTTGGACTCCAGCTACTTAAAGTACCACCCTACTCTCCTGACCTTGCACCATGTGACTTTTGGTTGTTCCAGCACAACAAGCAAAAGCTAGAGGGTAGAGTCTTTGATAATGGTGGTAATTATTATAAATAAAATCTAGTTCTTATGTGGACCCACAATTACTTTATTTATGAGGGATAATTAACTCTAGTGGTAACCTATGATGGGACATACCCCCAGATACTACCTCCAGTGAGTACTCATTACTCACAGGAACATACTCATACTGGCAGTCTTATGGCCAACCTAGTCACCAATCCTTAACCCCTGGATCCCAGGTTAACAGGGTAAAAAAGAAAGAATCAAGATAATATTTATTTTAAAAAACGCAGCCATTCCCCTAAATCCAACAATTTTGGCGTCAAAACGAGTAGTTTATACAGCACTCAGCAGACAAGCTTGAGTTGGAAAAGCTTGAGGCTACTATCAGTCTATCATGTTGGGGGGAATATTTTTTTTGGAGGGCAAGAAATAAAATTCAAGATATCTCATCGTGCAATGGATCCAGAAAAGCACTTTGGAATCACCTAAAGAATGGCAAAGCAGATAACCGATAATCATAAGTTGTCGAAAGGAAATAGTAGAAAGAAACAACGAAGTGAACTTAGGCATAAAAAAGGAATGTAAATATTGCAAGGATGGTGGTTGCTGCAACATGACAGAGAGCATTGGCAAATACCAGGTGTGCAGTATGACAGAGCAGTCCTGGCTTACAGCTACTTTTAACAAACCACCACCCACGAAATTTCCCAAAGGAGAAGCACAGTTCGGCATGGCATGATTTCAAGCACATCGATGCACGTCAATGGAAAAAGGGTGCCTGACTACGCTGCAATGGGTTGGTTTTGCGGACTTTCTTGATTTTGATACCTCTTCAATCGTTCCATCCAATGGACCCTATCGTCGTAGTCCCTTTTAGGAATAGCAATATGCCATTCTCCCTCTTCCTCTCCATCTTTGCATAGAAACATGGCGTATTTTAAACTGTATAGAGACAATGAGTCAGGATAGCCCTTTTCCTTGCGCCTGAGCGAATTTTTTTCGGTTATGATATCGATGACTTTTTCACAATCCCTATCAGAAAAGTTTAAAGGTTCCGGTAAATAAATACCAATTAAGCTATTAGTTCGCATAAATTCGCATGCCACTTCAGCCTCTTCGTGAATAGCGACGTCCAGAATTAAGGTGAAGGTCATTAACTGAAGTATATCATTAATATCGTCGCTCCAAATCGCGTCGAGACTCCAGTCCCTTATTGCCCACGAACGAACGTCAATAATCATCTCCCGAAAAATTGCCTCATTCCTCATTCTACGAATGGAAAATAGTGGAGAGAGAAAAAAGCATCGGACAGCATCTTTCAGGTCGGAGACAGGTACCGGATAAATCGTATCGCCCATATCATTTGATTGCAATGCTCGCAAAAAGTCGAGGATTTCCCGAACCTGTTTAGAGTCCCGTTCCCAATTATCACTATGCAGTGAGCCGTCTATCGAATTAAACTTGGCATAGATACGAGTATTTGGTACGCAATCCTGTGTAGAGTCCCGTTCCCGATTATCACTATGCGGTGAGTCGTCTATCAACCCAAAAATGTTACCGATACGAGTATTTGGTACGCAATCCTGTTTAAAAGTATCTTTAAGCTTTTCTAATACGGACTTTTTTCCTGCAGCAAAGTTATGCGAAAGTCGTTCGAGCTCCTTCCGAAGACGTGAAAGTAGATCGAGCTTCTGAAGATGTTGCTCCGATATCTGCACTCTGGAGAGTTCCTTCATTTGACGCTTTAGTTCAACGTACTCGTCAGCTTCCTTTATCATTTCTTCAATTTCCTGAACAACTTCATCCAACGGAATATCTTCTTTCGCCCACAATTGGTACACGCGGGAAGCTTCGCTCGTTATAATCAGATTAATATACAAAGCTACAACCTCTTTGAAAGAAATTTCAGGAAGAGAGGGCGAGCCCTCACTCTCGGTCAAGGAACCAAGGGCATCATCTTGCGGTTTTTCGAACTGGTAAACCTGTTGGAAATCACTATTAAGCAACTAAGTGACCAATTTCCAACCAACAAACAATTTTTCAGCCAACGCATAGTTAGCATTATAAATATTAGAAAACATCAAACATAGAATGCCAACTAATAGTAATCCCTCAACATCCACATAAGAACCCAGTAATTCGTGACGTCTATAAACCAATTTCTCCATGCCTATATGTTGTATACTTACTTCCAAGGCCAATTGATTGGATTCCACATTGTCAGCCTTACTCTGAGTTCCGTCGAAGTTGCCCTGCGATTGTAAATTGAACATTCTAAGCGACGAAAACAGTGGTGTTGGTGGTTTATTCCTGGCAACATGTTGGTCCATCGCCGACGAGGTTTGTACAGCACAACCCAGTGCCAGCCAGTGCACGAGTAAAATGTATTTTGCCATAACGCGGTTCCCTTCGCTGTCAGCAACTACCGAAGAAAATACCTGCAAGAAAACAAAATGGAGAAACAGTATGGGGGAGAAAATGGTCTAAGAAGTGATAATCGGCCAGGAAACCGAATGAAAACAGTAAAGGAAGGATTTATCTACTACAGATGCTTGAATATGCTGCTTTTTATATATGCATGTGGATTTATTGTCCTTGTAGTGTGAGGAGAAAAGAAAGAGGGAGACAGACCCAACAATAGATTTTTAAGCCAATAAACTTCACGATTGTTCTTGATAACGTAAGTGATTTTTTTTGTACAACCCCATGGCGATTCAAATTACAGCCTTCACAATTTTTTTTCGACTATATAGCGAAAAATCCGCCAGCGCTGAATGGATCCCTCACAAATCACTTGGGTACTTTTTTTTCGTGTATATAGCGATTTGGAGCAAAGAGATGACAATGACAATAAAACCAATAGGATATTGTTAGTGATCTATTCGATGCTGATGGATTAGTATACTCAAAATAAACGGTCCCATAAGTCTGCTACTCTATGAAATAAAATATATGACTTACCTAGGTACCCAGTTTAGGTAACTCTGCGATAACAGAGTCGGAAAA
>JAOPJG010000606.1:0-20052 GCA_027478255.1 Dispira simplex | reverse complement strand
GCTGTCGAAGGCCTAGCCGGTTTGGTGGCCGTTTTGGTTCAAAGCGGTAGCACGGCGGAAGATATTGAAAGTCAAGTTATGGAAACCGCTCAGGATCTCTACGTTTTGCGTCCAGGGTTCGGACAACGGGCCATCGACTTGGCCAAAGGTGTCAATCCTTATGCAGCAGATAACCAATCCATGGAGAATGCCATGACCGCCATGGATACCAATGTGGCCGATGACGAGATTAATAGCCTAGCGAGGGACTTGTCACATAACACTACCCAAAAGGGATCTGATGCCATCCGTGCTACTGCCGCCACCAAATCAAGCCGTGGGTCCACTCGTGGTCAACAGGAAAGCAAAGTCCAGATTGTGGGAGCCAGTTACCAGGGCACACGGTTATCCAGTGAGTTGCGTCGTACGGGTCAACGGGATATTTCGCCCGGAACACGCCCTGGACAACCACGCAAGTCCGTCAAGGACAAGGCCAGCAGGAAAATCTCCCAGCCCTCTCGAGTAAGTATCCTAGATCGATTGGGTCCCCGCGCGGTGGGTCCAGTCCCAGGACCAATTACCAATACTTTCCCGGTTAAATCTAATCGCGATCAGAATATTATCCGCGATCAACAGGGACGTAAGGTACGGTGTCCGCATTGGCCGAATTGTAACCAGCGCAATACCTGTCAATATCATCACCCGATCAAATTATGTCCCAACATTGCCAACTGTCCCTATAACGCCCAGACCTGCGAATATATTCACCCTCAGGCCGCTCCTTTGGGCATATCCACACCGGCACCCCCGACCACTATTGCTTGTAAATTCGGACTGGCTTGTACTAGAGCTAATTGTCCCTTTTCCCACCCGAGTCCCGCCACCACCGACAGTCGACCCAACCCTGCCACTATTCCGTGTCGCTTTTTCCCCAATTGTCTGAATCCCGCCTGTCCCTTTTCCCATGTGACTGATTCAACGCAATCCTCTGACGCACAGTCCATTCCAAAGAAAAACGTCATGTGTCGATTTTTGGACAATTGTACGCGACCTGATTGTCATTTTAATCATCCACGCGACGGCGCTATTGATTGCAAATTTGGCGCGAGCTGTACGCGACCCAACTGTCCTTATTCCCATCCGACAGCATCATCTGCTGAGGGCGAGGCCAACAAATCGCATATTAGCGAACGGTCCTTTGCCACTTCCGCAGAAGAGTCACTGAACGCGATCGTCAATGGCGAACCCATGACCACCTAACCTGATGGATACTTACAATATCTTTCCGATTGTGGACGGTGTTTGCTGGCTGTAAAAAAATACCATTGCCAAAAGAACAAAGGCTAGTCAATAGTCCTTATTTTACAAACTCCACCATACGTTGAATTATTGATTTTTTTATCATGGGTTTTTTTTACCGTTGCTGCTAGCATGGTAAATTATATTATCGGTTACTCCAAGATTTTTTTTTACTATTACATCCAAAAAATATCATTGTGATATATGTTTTCCATTCATTCATATGCATTAGCTATTTCTCATGGTTTGTAAAACATTCGAATCCGAATAAAATAGAAAGGGCAGTCCCCTCTAGGAAAGACTATTCGTGACTCTATTATAATTGAATTGAATAAAGCAATGCCCCCCTCCCTTTGGATTCATCAAGGCGAACGGTATCCACTGTCTTTTCTTTGGATTTTTTAACCTCTCCCCACATTTCCCCAGTTACGGGATACCAAATAGAAAGAAATAAACGCATTCCTTATGGACCAAAGTGAACAAACAGAGAACCCGTTATTGTTACAGGGGCGGAATGTGATTAACGCTTCAAATGGATCATGTGAAAGAAAAGGGGGGAGGGAAGTGGGCTGATAGGACACACCTATTCCGGAGTGACTGGTCCGTTTGGGCTTTAGTGAGATACCTGACATATTCCCCACCGAATGTGTACAGGTGAAACCTACAGGCCCTTCTTATTACTCCTTACTCTTTACGTTCTTCCTCGTTGTGTACATTATATCTCGTCTCCTTGTCCATTCGTGAGGAATTTCACGCTTTCTTAAGCCATACTATACCTTTTTTGTTTATTTTTATCTTCTTGGTATTACCCCACTTCTTTCACCCAGAGCGGCCCCTCCCGCTTAGTTCGCTCGTCCTAGCCCTACTCGTAGGTACGCTTTAACCCTCTTAAAGTAAAGGGCGCCATGCGACATCACTTGTTCTTTGGTTTGCCGTTGGGAGTGCTATGTTGGGTGACATTGGGGCTGGGCCGGGGTAACCATTCCTTGGTGGTGCCCACTTCGGCAGGATTGGAGAGGAACCCACACGCACCAGGACAATGTGTCATGTACGGCCACTGTGGACCAAAATCCGGTGGTTGGTTTGCGCCCAGTTTACCCTGCGCCGTTTCCCAACCGGCGGTATCCCCTACGGAGTCACTACGGCAGCAGTTAGCGGACCTGTGCGGGGCTCCCTTCTCCGACCCCGACTCTTTGGTGTGTTGCGACGACCACCAGGTGGAGGCCCTCGCCGCCCAGACCAGTGTGGCGTATAATTTGGTGGGTGCGTGTCCAGCCTGTTGGAATAATTTCATCCGCTTCTTTTGTCATTTTACTTGCTCTCCTAACCAAGCAATATTTCTCAATGTTACGAAAGCGGTGGTGTCACCCGTCACCCAAAAACACGTGGTTACGAATTTGGGCCTATACGTCGAACCCGAGTTTGGCGACGGGCTTTACCAGTCCTGTAAAGATGTCAAGTTTCCGGCCGATAATGGTTTCGTAATGGATCTGCTTGGCGGCGGTGCACAAAATTATCGTGATATGCTCAAGTTTCTGGGCCAGGAGCGTCTGGGGGGATCCCCGTTCCAGATCGATTTCCCGCCTGGGAAGAGTATGCCAGAGTCTATGCAGATGTTAAACGCTACCGTGAATCACTGTAACGATTCCGGGGTGAGTGACCGTTGTTCCTGCGTGGACTGTGGCGCTGTATGTCCGGTTTTGGAGGAAGTACCAGTCGGCGAAGGAACGTGTAGCCTTTTTGGACACTGGTCCTGCTGGACCCTGGTTACGATCATGGTGTACGTGGCGGTAGCATTGTCTTTTACCCTGGCCTTGGTGCGGTTTATCACCGGCGGATTTTCCGATCCCGAACAAGAAGGCTTCCAACCGTTGGGTTCTTCCACCGATGCTCTACTGGCTGAAGAGAGTGAGATAGAGGAAGATGGGGTCGACGGGGGAGGGTTCGAAGCTATTCGTATCAACCCTACATTGGACAATTCGCGTAAGCGGTTGTCGCCTTTGCAACGCTTCCGAGCCATGGTTTCCTTGTTCTTTTACCAACTAGGATTTCGGTGTGCGCTTCACCCTCTCAAGACTTTGGCGTTAGTAACACTGTTAGTCACGGTATGTTCTGTAGGGTGGGTATGGTTCGATGTCGAAACTAACCCGGCTCATCTGTGGGTTGGTTCCATGTCGGTTAGTGCCCAGAATAAGCAGTATTTCGACGAACATTTCGGTCCCTTTTACCGTACCGAGCAGTTGGTGGTGACCTCTGCAAATGGACCACATTCTAGCAGTCCCACACCCCTGGTAACCCGGGACACTCTTCGGCAACTGTTTCTGATGGAACAGGATATTCGTCAGCTCGTATCCATCCCCAACAATTACACATTTGGAGATTTCTGCTTTAACCCTACGGGAGCGGGCTGTGTGGTGCAGTCGGTGACAGGTTACTGGCAAGGTGACTTGAATCGGTTTGAGGCCAGCGATTGGAAACAGGTATTTCGGGACTGCACCGCTAACCCTTCGGCCTGTTTACCGGATTACGGCCAACCTTTAAAACCTTCGTTCATAGTGGGTGGTTATCCACACGAAACCTACGAGGAGGCACAGGCCTTATTCGTTACCCTGGTGGTTACGAATGCGTTGGATCCTACCGAATTGGCTAAGCGCCAGGAGTGGGAACAGACACTGCTCGACTATTTAGCCGCGGTGCCGGGTAACAACCCGCAACTCAACCTCACCGGTTTGCAACTCAGTTATTCGACGGAAATTTCCATTGAAAACGAGCTCAGTCGTTCAGCCCACGCGGACATCCCCACTGTGGCCCTTAGTTATTTTGTCATGTTCTGCTATGCTTCCTTAGCCCTGGGCCGGTTTAGCTACCACTCCTTCCGCAGTCGTCAGTTTTGGGTTGAGTCCAAGTTTGGCCTGGGTTTGGCGGGGATCTTAACCGTGCTAGCCTCGGTGGCCATGGCGGTGGGCATCCTCTCCTTCTTAGGGTTCAAAGCCACTTTGATTATTGCTGAGGTGATTCCTTTTCTTGTACTAGCCGTTGGGGTGGACAATATCTTTTTACTTGTCCACGAATTACAGCGCCAAACGGCCGACCAACCCACCGTATCCGTGCAACAACGTGTGGCGTGTACTGTGGCCACCATCGGGCCTAGTGTACTATTGGCAGCCGTTGCCGAAACTTTGGCATTTTGGTTGGGAGCCTTTGTAGCCATGCCCGCGGTGAGCGTGTTTGCCCTCTACGCCGCCTTGGCGGTTTGGCTGGATTTTGTCCTCCAGATGACAGGTTTCGTGGCGTTGTTGACCCTGGATACCGTCCGAACCGAGGCCAACCGGGCCGATTTGTGTCCGTGGGTGGTGGTACATGACCAAAGTGGGATGGAGGCAACTCAATCGACATGGTGGGCCCAGGGTGAAAGTTGGTTGCAGTGGTTTATGAGTCACGTTTATGGGCCGCTGTTAACCCACCGTTGGGTACGTTGGCTGGTATTGGGATTATTTTCCATTTTTTTCTGTGTCAATATTACCAAAACTCGTCATGTTGAACTGGGCCTTGACCAACGTCTAGCTCTGCCTAGTGACTCTTATCTAGTCAGCTACTTTGACAATCTTGGTCGCTACTTTGAAAGGGGTCCCCCAGTGTACTTTGTAACCAAACACGGAGATGTGAGTGAACGTACCGAGCAACAGTCACTGTGCGGAAGGTTTACTACCTGTGACACGTTTTCTTTAGCCAACGTATTGGAACAAGAACGAAAGCGCCCTGAGGTGTCTCACCTGGCTCAACCTGCCTCGGTGTGGTTAGATGATTACTTTCACTGGCTTAATCCCGCCTCCGAGTTCTGCTGCCGGGTGCGTACCTTGCAAGATGGACACACAGAACTCTGCGATCCGGACGACACGGATCCTGCTTGTGAAGTGTGTTGGGCGGGGCATCAACCGGCTTGGAATATCACACTGCAAGGTCTACCTGAAGGTAAAGAATTCTTGCAATATTTATCACACTGGTTGGAAGCGGAAGTGACAGGAGAGTGCCCCCTAGGTGGAGCAGCAGCCTACGGCGATGCCATCGCCAAGGATCCCTCTACGGGACAGGTGGTCACATCCCACGTTCGCACTTTCCATACCCCACTTACTTCCCAAGCCGAATTAATCAACGCCTTCCGGGCAGCCCATCGTATTGCCGATGACTTGAGTCAATCTACTGGCTTAGAAGTGTTTCCCTACTCCCCCTTTTATATCTTCTTTGACCAGTATGCCCATATTGTACGCATGTCCGTAACCCTCATGGGCGTGGGTGTAATCGCCATTTTTCTAGTAACGTGGTTATTAATCGCCCATTTCCGAGCGGCGGTACTCACCATGATAACGGTGATCATGATTCTGGCCCACGAAGCAGCGTCCATGGCGACCTTTGGGGTAAGTCTCAACGCCATCAGTTTGGTCAACCTCATGATCGGACTAGGTATCAGCGTTGAATTTTGTTGCCATATTACCCGCAAGTACGTCATGTCGGCCGGACGACCTAACGACCGTATGTGTACCGCCCTAACTGAAGCAGGCTCTGCAGTATTTACTGGTATCACTCTCACCAAATTGTGCGGTATTGTGATACTCGCCTTTGCCCATTCCAAGATATTCCAAGTGTACTATTTCCGCATGTACTTTGTTATGGTAATTTCAGGCGTGTTGCACGGTTTGGTGTTTTTACCGGTTTTACTGGCCACTTCATGCGATATACCCTGGGGGTTACCGTCGCCGTTGACCTATGCAACGGGTGCTATATATAACAAAGTTAGAGGCTGGGTGGTGGTCGTTTTCGACCGTCTAGGTCGGGTTTTTAGAACCGACGCGTTGGATGAATCAGAGACTCGCAATGCCGAAAGATTGGTTATTCGGTCATAGAAGAATCGACAAGGTAGAATTCGGCGTAGAGAAGACCAACCCCCAGCAGATCTGCTTCATCAGTGAGAGGTCACCGGGGTGGTGAAGTTATATCGGTTACATCATCCCATGATTGATATCTGTTTTCGTTTGAGGGTGTGTATTGGAATTTTAATTAGAATATTGTTTTAGGGTAGTTGTATACCAACCTCTCCGAATGTGTGATAGAACGGTGCCCTCTGTTGGCTTTTTATGTATAATGATACGAGCTACTACGCTCGTTTTCTTTAGCAGATATCCCCTACCTGTGGGAATAAAGTTGCTGATTAATAGACCAATTAATCTAAACATTAACGAATGATATCTCCGAAAGACTGGCTTGGGTAAAGGGTTGAACGATGCCAAGTTCTCTCTAATCATCTCTAACTCGGTTATGTCGTAATTTTATCGAGGGTTATACAACGTTATAAGATACGGCCAGAATCAACGTGGTCAGGGAATAGGTTGTGTATCATCCTTTCCGTTATATAAACCATACAGATGTGCAACCTAGTATCGACAATGTCATATATGGCCGTTTCCTACTCATCTTTGTTTAAGCTTACCGTCCACGGTGTGCTCCCCAAGGATAGTGTTGCGGTATTAACGGTTCTAATACGATCCTCTAAACCTGGAACAAGGGACCAACCTATCTAACGTCCGAGCAGTAATCAATCCTCCCAATATGGACATGATTCGACTTTTGGTGATAACCCTTCTAACCCTTTGGTCCGTGCTGGCACAGGCACCATCCCAATGTACCAACATCCGAACTCGCCGGGAAATCCGCCAACTTAGCCGGCAGGAACGGATGCGCTTTTTCCGTGCTATCCACCAACTCAACCACGGCGACATCCCCACCGTGTGGGACAATTACGCCTTATGGCACCTCAACTTGAATCACACCATTCACCGCAGTCCCTTCTTTTTACCATTTCATCGCCGTTATTTGGTGGATTTGGAAAAAAGTTTACAAGCTATTGACCCGTCGGTCACCCTGCCTTACTGGGACTGGTCCCTGGACGCCGAGGCCCCCTTTGATAATGTGGTTTTTTCTGGTGCGATCGACTGGTTGGGCAGCCAGGGAAGTTGTTTGAACGACGGTGCTTTTGCCCGTTTCTACGTCACCTGTACCGAAAGCGGCCTTCGTCCTCACTGTTTGAGTCGCCGTTTTCGCGCGGTTAATGGTCGCACTACGCTGTACGGTCGTGATATTATACAACGTATTATAGACACCACCGATACCTACAATGCATTTCGTGAATTACTCGAGTACGGCCCGCATAACCTGGTTCACGATATGGTTGGTGGCGATATGGATACTATGTGTGCCCCGAGCGACCCAGTGTTCTTCCTTCATCACGCCTTTGTGGATAAATTGTGGGCCGACTGGCAACGTTATCCGAACCGCGGTCGCCAATTCGAAGGTACACCTTCCGGACAACGACTCACTTCGGAGAGTCTTATCCCCTACTATAATGAACCTGTGTCCTCATCCCTATCCACCCGGGCCTATTGTTACCAGTACGCCCCCAGTCCTGATCCTGCTGGGTTAGTACCACCTAGGAACCATCCTAGCTTGCCGGGGGCCATCTCCAACGACTTTATCGACCACTGGGGATATAATGCCACTAAGGTCCGAAATGTAGAAAATTATCTCAAAGAACTTGTTGATAAAAATGGCAAGGACACGGTTAACCTACAGGAAAGTGGCCCTACCCACCCTTTGTCGTTTTAGCTGTACATTTCGACCGCTTCGGGTCCACTTAGGGGGGTTGCGATTATTCCCCAATGTAATTAAGGCGGCTGGAAAGGTATTTTGCGGTTAAACAAATGCGGTGTCCCCTTAGTCTTTGTTAACTCTGGGAATCACCCTTCCTTTCCCTTCTTTTTGTATCTTGCTCGACTTATTTAACTTTAAATATTAATTAATAGTGGAACCTACTAGGCCCGGATATTATCGCGATTAAATTGCAATTTTTATTGAATGATGGTAAGAAAGGGCTTAGAAAAAATAGCACCATTTATAATGTAATGGCCACAGCCTTATCACCTATACTCGGGCACAGCATCCGGTAGTATTCATCAGATGTTGAATTAAACCCCTCCCCCCAAAAAAAAAATTTCATTAAAGAAATAGGTACCACATATTTGAAATCAATTATACTCACTTCAATTTACAGGATAAATTAGTAGTGACTGACGTATCTAAAGTGGTGGGTTAAGTAAATATCAGCTACCTAACGACCTGGCACTTTGGTAGAGTAATATACGACGCCGAGGGGTAATTGGAGAAAAAATATAGCGCGGATGGGCCTTGTATCTAAAACATGCCTTCTACGGTAGACCGAAATGTACCTTTACTTGGATTGGGGAATGGTTTACCCGAACTCTACTGCCAACCGAGCGAACGGTAACAAGGCTCCCTTACGACCGGGGGGTTTGATCTAGCTGGGCCTGTAGTTCGTCCAAAGTTGCCCGTAACCGTGCCAGTTCCTCGGCCTTTTCCTCTTTGATTTCGTGATTCAGCAAGAATTGGAAAAGTACATGGTAAGAGTACGCAACGGCAGAACTATACAAAAACATATTGAGAATTGGGGTACCGTAACGTTGCCAAAACGTGGGAGGCTTGATGAGGGGCCGATTGTTTGTCGTGTACCGACATGGCCGTGAAAGACCCTGTTGAGTACGAAATCGAAATGATGAATATGTGCGGGAGCGAAATAAAAACCGCATTGTTATAAAGGTGACAGAGTGTTCAGAAAAAAAACAAGATAATGAGCCGACAACTGGGTGAGAATCAGTGAACAAACCAAAAATAAAAAGTGAACATGGGTTTGTTTTGGAGATGCATGAGAACCTGCAAAGACTAGTTGTTACAAGTTTGAAGAGTGAAAGGCACCATCCACCACGACGCCATATCGATTGCGGGTGAGTTGAGTTAGACTAGCGGGGAATGTACCTTAGCATAGAGAGCCCTCACTTTGAACTATTATTCTCAGCTGCTGGGGGTGTCTGTAGAGATCGCACTATTGACAGACTCCAAAATTCATCAAATAAACACTTTAATAAATATTGAATAATGAATAGAAGGATGACCAGCCACCAATTATATGCCAAAAGTTTTGGCTAGTACTCCCCGTACCAATAGATTTACGTTTACTTCCTATCCTTGTTGTTCTCGAAAATATCAAGCATAGACACTGTTAAATTCAATGGCAGCCCTTGGTCCAGCCTACTATTAAGCAAAACCATTGTTATCAAGTAGTGCTACACGCCAATCTTGCTAAGATGATTCCTCCGTCCATGTACATCCGGCAGTAATATTTTTACTGTTAACTGGCAAGGTCCACAACAAGCTACATAGTGACCAAATCCTTCATCCATCATCTTGTCATTGCCAGGGGAAACTCCTCTCCCTACTCCCACCGACCAGGTTCAACTCTACAGCTTTACCCAATTCAATTCGATTTGATTAAGCAAAGTACAGGACCAAGACCCGACCACCATTGATCGCGGCTCGGGCCGTACCACAGTTAGGTCTTTGGGGCTGCTCGTGACCCGCCTTTTTTTTAAAAAAAAGCCCCCCGGCTAACCTTCCATAGGACAGTTGGATGATTTGGTTAAGGCCATACTTGATAAACAGATGACTATACGCATACGGGTGATTTTTTTTCAACCCTATAATGAAAAATCGGACAGTCAAACGTGTTCCTTATAAAATCATATTGGTATACTTGGAATTGGAGTGCCTTTGCTTCAAATCGCTATAGGATTAGAAAAGAATCTCCCATGATAATGAAACAATGGATGGACAAAGTGAAAGTGAAAATTACGCTTTCGATAAACCAACAATACGGGGTGTCAGTTCTCTTTATTTCAGACTTCCGCACCTGACGACCATTCGTCAAGGTCTTTTTCAACGGCGAATAATCAGCAACCCGTTCCTAGCGAATAATTTGATTATCGGAAAAGCGATCCAATAATAACGATATATTTGGACGAATATTTACTGCCATTCAAACACCGAGCTGGAGTGTTGTCCTGTGCACCCAAGGTTAAACTGGTTAGGTACACCGGCCTTCTTTTCTTTGAGCAAGGGGGAGGGCGTAGACTATAGTTAAATTAATAGGTATGATCAACCCCGATTATCCTTGCGTATTTTTCTGTGCTCGTAGCTCTGGGAAACAGAGGAGCTGGCAACAAAAATAATAAAAATTAAAAATGTGATCACCAACTCTATCGATTACTCAATTTTGCCCTGGATTGGGGGGAGAAGGGTTACTAAGACAGAGACAACAGCCGAATTCGTCCGTTTACTGAGTACTTCTGATATGGTATAGCATTATAAAGGAGCTACCCAAGTATGAAGCATCGGGAAACGTAAAGTAGATATCATGTGTCGGCCAAAATACTGTGGGGGAACGGTAGCAGGGGTCAACCTTGGTCTTTTCCTGCTCACACCATAACACCAGGCTCATTGTGGATACCATGTCCACTTGTCCCAGTTCTGACAGTATACTTCTGGGACAGGTCTAGAACAACACAGATAACACGATAATCCTTGACTGCCTCCGCTACTCTACGGCTAACATATGTTTGAAGTTGTTTGGCTGTATTTTTCCGGATGGTTATCACTCAAGTATTTCCAATGTGAATAATGAAATAACCCCCTCTCCCAAAAGGTCCTCCCGATATATGGGTGACTTTTTTCAACTATATAGAGATTTGGAGTAAAAACGTACCAATTGCATTTTAACCAATAGGGTTTAGCAAGAGACCTACTCAATGCTGGCGGATTTTTCTCTATATAGTCGAAAAAAATTCACCCATATAGTTTTAATGATGGAAATGGGTAAGCTTCTTTCCCCAGGAGTGCAATTACGTCTCAAATCAGTCAGTACAAAGACCAACCATAAGTGCATGGGTCGGGGAAATCGTACTCCATTGTCACTTGCAAGTCTAAAGAGATGACTGAGGTTTTCGTAGAAAATATAATACTTGTATGCTGTTTATAGATGGTATTCAGAAAATACAGAGCAAAGGGGAGGATGTAGCCAGGGTGGTTTTTCGGACATGGTTCCCACTAAGTGCGATTAGACCTACACTAATATATATTAGGAAATTCGTGTGAAGAACGCAAGGTACCAACTTTCGTTGCTACGTCCGCCCATAGTCCATTCGGCACTATTTATCTTAACTGGTAATTTGTAACACCCCTCACTGTTTTCGGGAGGGCAGTGTTGGATTTTCCGTCAATTTTGGCAATGTAAAAGTCCACCACGACTAATTTAACCCCCCTATTGTGTCTACTCTCCTCTGCATTTGATTCACAAGAAAAGGTGGAGGGACGGCAACGCCTACACAGCATTCCCAACAACATGTGAGGTGCGAATCTAAACTAGTGAATTTACCAAAGGGTTGTAAATCCTACCCCAAGTGTGGAGGCAATCACATTAGGATTAACCCTCATTTACGCTCTGCTTTGGAAGCACTCCATTTTCGTGTACAACCCTCCCCTTCCTCCCAACTTTTCTCCATAAAAACTTATCTTACACGACATTTCGTTGTTCACTTTAGCTCATAGGTCTACTACAACAACGACGAACCCTTCGCTCCCTACGTTAGATTTAACTGTAATCCCCAAATGTCAAGCAGGCCATGTTAATAGTACACTCAGATCTTGGTCACTGAAAAATAGGCCAGAGGCATCCCAATTTCATTCGCGCAACAGCTCGTTACAAAGGGATGGACATGGGTTTGTGTTGTAAAGTATCGTTGGTCTATTTCTGGCGTTATGAAGGCGCAATTAATTCAAATCCCAATGTATAGGGCGAAAAAGGAGGCCCCGGAACACGACTTTTAGAGCTATGCACAAACAATAAGTGTACATAGAGATCATCATTAAATACAACTCGAGTCCTATTGTAGTGAGACTTTACACCAGCACCACACTCTTTGGTTGGTAAAAAGAATCGAACCCATCACTCTCTGGTTGCTGTAAAGGAATAAAATAGCGGTAAAAGGTCAGATTCTTGCTGTTATTAATTGAATGTTCACTTTTCATTTCGAAGAGTGCAGTATTATATTAATAAAAATAGGTTAGAGGCTTTGTGCCATTAGGTATTGCAGTGAGGATGAGAACCCAGTGACACATTCGTGAACAGTTGATAATAATATACCCTTTAAATCACCTCCGCACCAGGCGTGTATACTATAGCAACACCTCCACGCCCCTCCGTAATGGCTATATTCCATGCTAAAAAAAAAAGACCGAACGGAATAATAGGTAGGGAGAGGGGGCAGTGTGACAGGAAATACTTGCCCGATTTTATCCTCCAATTATCACGGATTCAAAAGATAAAAACTAAAAACGAAATTGCAGCACAGATCGGAGCACAAGTCACTAACCAGATAGTGTCCTACGCTGGGTATAGTCTTATCCAGCAAGTGTGGTAAGAAACAACACCATCTCGTTACCCTTTTGTCTACCGTAGTTATGCTATCGAAGAATAGAAAGGAAGGTCGTTTAGCCTATTTTTGGCTTCATCACTTGGGATACCTCATCGTGGAACGGTACCAGTGCTTCTTTTTATTATTACAAGTTATGTCTGGCCTTTGCTGGTCTCAAACGTTGTACTCTGTACGATGCTTTCACCAATGCAAAGGGCATAACTTATCTTTTTAATCTTATATAAAAAAAACTTTTATATAACCTGGAAGTGATGGCAAAAATAAATTGTCATGCAGGTGAATGTCCTTGTTTACACTACTAAATGTCATAGTGATTAAAATGCTGATAAATTACCCTCATCATGATGTCATATGGGTGATTTTTTTTCGACCATACAGAGATTCGGAGCTAAAAATGTACCAACAATAGCATAACCAATAGGGTTTAGTGAGAGACCCATTCAACTTCGGCGGATTTTTCGCTATATAGTCTAAAAAAAACTACCCATATTGCCATACTTTTTTTTTTTACTTGGCATTCTGTGGAAACAATGTGGGTAGTTTTTTTCGACTATATAGTGATAAATCCGCCGAAGATGAATGAGTCTCTCACAAAGTTCTATTGGTTATATTTTAATTGGTGCATTTTTTACTCCAAAACTTTGTATAGTCGAAAAGAAATCACCCATATGACCGGTAAAAACGAAACACACTAGGTATAATTAGGTAACGTAGGTGGAATGGTATATTGATTGGGGAAACCGTCACATTCAGGTTACGACAGAGTTTCACATTACCCCCATGTCTTGGTGCAACCACTGTGTGAGATTTAACCCAATAGTGGTTCTATTTATACATTTGACGGTATTAATTCCTCCGGTTATTATAGTTATTACAGACGTTAAAAATCCTCGAAATGACCGAAGGGCGGCTTTACCCTTGTTGCTTAGGGTTACCTGATCCATTCACGTTCTGTGCCAAACTACGCTGATTATGGCGCCTGTCCCATAATCACCAAGAACATTGGGAGCTCGGCAATTTAGAAGGTTCGGGATTGCGGATTATTTTGATAGAGAAAATAAAGAACGGAAATAAAAAAAAGAAGGGGGAGTGGGAGGGTAGCGATTTCCACTTTCGAATAGATAGCCTTTGCATTAGATGGTGAAACCGATTCGCCGCGTTTTACTCCCCCTGAATTTGCATGTAGCCCTACTGTTAATAATATTACGAGCATACCGCTAGGCCGTTAAGGATAGCACTACGAAGCTTTGATGAAAAAAAATCACCGGGCAAAAGCTATACCACTAAATCCCATATACAGGTAGTAGCCCCGGATTCGGCCTTTATTCTGGTTGGCCAGTAGAGAATATCCGACTAGGTTTCTGATTACCCAAAACATGTAAATTCGGGTCAGTTCTGGCTCAAGCAGTAACCAGTCAGAAAGTGTAACTCAAAGGAAGACCCCCACGATAACCCAGGCCACCACCTCAGTGTTTCTATTCTTGAGGTTCCTGGCTTATTCACTAAAGTTAGGGTAAGTTCGGGTCATCTGGAAACTTAACAGGCACACCCAAAAAAGGAAGTTGCATCCTGATAACGGCAATGGATCCAACTGATTCAGAAGCAACGGTTTTCAAAAAATTCTCTTAACTTGGTAGCCGACTCGACTACCCACCTCGATATTCCGAGTGCAGTGCGTGGCCTTTATTCCAGAGTACTGTTTTTTACTCGGCCAGATTTGTGCAAAAGCTGGTTCGACTGTCCTACACCAATCACCACAGCCTTATTAGCCGGCGTTCCCACGCTATCAGAGCACAAGTATTTCCGACTGGGTTATTAGTAATACTCCATTTTTTCGCCCTTGTCTATTTTTAATTTGTACGCTATAATTATAATACCACAGAACACGACTTTAGCTAGGATAAAGCGCCCGTTACTATTTGTCACTTGGTTAATATTTTTTGTCTATTGGCGGTCACATAGTCCGCTTTCCATAACGTATTGGGCAGTATGTCACCCATCATTACATTTATTGTTACTGACTTTTGCCCTTGTTGGCTACTATTTTTAATGGCGAATAGACAGTGCAATAGCAGCATCAAGTTCAGCAAGATGTATTGCAAGCTTTTACCCTACGCATGCCCATACTCCACCCCCTACTTGTGTATACTGGTATTACACCAATGACATACTTTGCTACTGCTCTTTGCATCATTCTTGTATGCTCTACACGGTCATGTGTAACTGACGTTATTTACATTGTCGTGCTGGTTAGCTTGGCTATGTTTCTAGGAAATCTATGTTACACTAACCGCGGTGTTACACAAATAATCACAGTTTGCCATATTCGATAGGTCGATTTACGCACATGTTTCAGTCATTCATTGATTCTGTATCTCTATGAACCAAGTATCGGCGAAAATAACAACAAAACAAAGAAAGTAGTGAGAGAAATAAACAGAGATAATCTAATGACAAGGAAAAATTTACCTCAGCCAAACCCCCTTGTCAAAGACCGATGTTGATACAGTCCGGCAAGGAAGACTATACACTGCTGTTTGGTAGGGGTTGTTGCTGACATCCTTGTATATTTTTGCAATGCCGAAAATGTTGGCCGACACAAAATAAACGGCTATAGTAGTGGTAGCGGCCAAAGAAAGCAAAAGGAGGGGGGGAGTGTGTAATCAATGAAAAATGGAATGCACACGTGTCATGTGGTTGTCATCCGTTCATTACCAAGGTCTTGTCTCAATCTTATCCTCGAGCTCAAGACAATTTTACAGTCAAAGCCCATTTCGAATCTTACAATAATAGCTGACAGTGCAGCCTCGTTTATGAGATGGCAGTAGGAGTCAAGTTGTACAGGTGACACGAATAATAAACCACCAATGGACATTATGTTTCCCCGTGCACTTTCCATTACTACGAATATATGAGTCGATTTGTCGCTTCCATTGTTGAAAACTTGGACGTAATCGAAACCTAGTGCTTCGCCAGTGGGGGACCAATGCCTGATCTACGTGGAAGTCCAATTTGAGCGTTTTTCGAAAAGAGAGGACAAAAGAGCCATTGTATTGCATTATTAAACCAAGCCGTTAAACGAACGTTGTGTGCACTTTGTCAATAGCCGAACGGAGTGTGAAAATCAGGCCAAACCCGAATATCCTCCTGGTATTCTCTGCAATACCATGCATTGGCAAAAAAAGGGGGTTGGTTGAATATCCGTCATGAACCAACTACTCCTTCAGAAAACATGATCACCCACCCTTAAATCAGCTTTGCATCAATTCCGTTTGCCAATAAGAACACGTCAATGGCATTAATGGATTTTGGATTCGCTGATGTACATCAATTCATTCGTCCAGAGTAGCCACTGAAATAAAGAATAGCCTTTTGTTCATCAACAGAAATGGATGCACTGAGCTACCCACCCCATCCTTACTCCTACATGCTATACATTCCCCTTCCTCCCTACCCTCACAACCTTTTTCATCATCCCTTGCAAGTTGATTCCGTCCCCCTCCCTCCCTCTCTTCCGCAAAAACTTTGAAATACCTGCTAGCCGGTGATACTTTATGTTTCAGTGACAGCTTTTGGTCAGGGTATGAGAAGAAAAACGAGTTATACACATATCTTCCTTCGAAAGTTCGTTGTCCGCATCTCTGCGGGTTCCTTACAGAAAGCTAAGTTTATCCTTGGTACACTGGGGCCCTCATCCGACAGTATTGCTGGCTTTGTCAGGCCCCAATTCACTTATGGGAAGGGCAGACATAAATCCCTGGTCCCTTCAACGTTTGCATTTACAGTTTGAACCAGGCTATTACCACCTCAACGAGTTATTGGTGTTCGGAATACTGGAAATGAAAGCAGACGGCCAAAGATAATGTACTGGTGTGTGTTACTGGAAGAGAGGAGTCAAGCTTTGCGATAAATGAGAAATGGGTGGACAAAAGGAGTATCCTACTCGGTAGTATCGGGCATAATTTTAGGCCGGTCTATATTAAAAAATGATTTCCTTTTTTTTTCTAATCCACACCGCCTTCTATTCGTTACTTTGACTCCGTGGAATAGACGGTAATCGTTCCTTTGCCATACGAAAGTAACCCTTGATGCTAATCAGAAGGATGGGATTCGAGGGACCTCCCCAGACCTGGCCACCGGGATGATAATTGGTGCGGGAGGAAACAGGAAGGGCCACTGGTGAAACGGGGCTTACCAGTAAGGTATATACCGGGAAAGCGGTCTGTTCTCTTTGATGTACTGTCAACTTATTTGTTGATGGCAGATTAACCTTGACCGCTCCACACCCTCTTTTCGTCGTCACCATTATGCGCCCAATTTGTGGCCAGTTACCCTGTCCTATCCGGGTTCTTCTTACCTATATCTGCAAAGAGACTCCAAAAATATATATAAACCCCTGCGTGTTTCCCTCCCTTGTCACTATCGTTTTCTACTGTATTACTGCATTACTATCGTTTTTGACCATAACTACGGCGAAGACTTCCAGGTGAGTTCTTCGACTTGTGTAGGTTGTTTTTTCTTACGTTTAGCTTTTAATTTGCTCAATTACTTTTTACCCTTCGGTGGTGTGTTTCGACGAACGACGTTCTCTTTGATAGAGCTTTTCTATCGTTCTTCAAAATCTCCGCTGGTTTTCACGACATTATTTTCTGTGACGACTGGTTCACCTGACTCAGTTTATGATTTCATCGTCTCATTAATTCTTCATCCACACCATTTAATAATTTACAACTCAACATGAAGTTATTTCAAGCTTTTTTGATTTTAGCTTCGGTAAGCACTGCTTTCGCTGCTCCTACTCAGAGTGGCAACGGATTGGCGAAGCGTGGTGAGGATGGGTACCCTGAAGTCTCTCTCCCAGTGGATGTACCGAGTACTAGCGACTTCACTCCTATCGCCACTCCGCCAGCTTCTGGTACAACCAGTCCTGCTGGTGAAGGTGGCCAGCCCACCCCCACTGAGGTGACTCCTCCCGTTAGCGATATCACAAGCCCTGCCGGTGAAGGTAACCATCCTACTCCTGACGTCCCCTCAGACACCGAATGTGAGGATGAACCTGTCCCTACTGAGGTGACTCCTCCCGTTAGCGATATCACTAGCCCCGCCGGTGAAGACGGTACTCCCACTTCCTCTGGGTACCCCGAAATCACTCCATCCAATACCACCAGCCCCGCCGGTGAAGACGGAACTCCCACTTCCACTGATGTTGTGATTCCTCCCGTTAGTGATACAACCAGCCCTGCTGGTGAGGGCGGTGTGCCTACTGGTCCGGCCTTCCCCGGTGACGACGATGAATGTGAAGAATGTGATGATGGCGAAGAGTGTTTCGATGAACCCGAAGTTGTCACCGTCACCGTTACGGTTACTGAAACCCAATGTGCTACTGATGTTCCCAATATTCCTGGTGAGCCTATTTCCTCGGATACAACCATTACTGGCATAATCACTCCCACTGACCAGCAGACCGCCCCTCTCCCCACTGACATCGTGGACGTTCCCACTAGCCCTGCCGGGGAAGGTGGCCAGCCCACTCCTACTGAGGTGACTCCTCCCATTAGCGAAATCACTAGCCCTGCTGGTGAAGGTGGCCAGCCTACTCCCACTGAGGTGACTCCTCCCGTTAGCGAAATCACTAGCCCTGCTGGTGAAGGTGGCCAGCCTTCTCCCACTGACGTCCCCTCAGACACTGAATGTGAGGATGAACCTGTCCCCACTGAGGTGACTCCTCCCGTTAGTGACACCACTAGCCCTGCCGGGGAAGGTGGCCAGCCCACTCCCACTGAGGTAACTCCTCCCATTGTCGATACAACTAGCCCTGCCGGTGAAGGTGGCCAACCTACTCCCACTGATGTCCCCTCAGACACTGAATGTGAGGATGAACCTGTCCCTACTGAGGTGACTCCTCCCGTTAGCGATGTCACTAGCCCCGCCGGTGAAGACGGTACTCCCACTTCCTCTGGGTACCCCGAAATCACTCCATCCAATACCACCAGCCCCGCCGGCGAAGGCGGTTCTCCCACTTCCTCTGGGTACTCTCAAATCACTCCGTCCAATACCACCAGCCCCGCCGGTGAAGACGGTACTCCCACTTCCTCTGGGTACCCCGAAACCACTCCATCCAATACCACCCGCCCTGCCGGGGAGAATGGTTTGCCAACCCCTACCAACAAGGACTCCTATGGGGAAGTTTCTCCTCCAGTTTAGTAAAGTGGTGCAAGATTTATAGGTACCTGTAAATGCGATGGTGTGAGAGGATTGGTGTGTTGACAGTGCCTAAACCCAATTTAGAGATTTGGCTATTTCCTTGCAAACTGAATATCATTGCTCTAGTATACTCTCTAATCCATGGGATGATATCCCGCTGTGCTTGGCACGCTTCTTTCGGTATTGTCAAGTTGGCTGCTCCCTCTATCACATTCATTCTTGATTTTTTTCGGTTTTGCGTTGCTTTCGTAATTTGTTACGCTCTGCCACTTCATATGTTTTTTCGGCATTGTTTCCATGGGTGGCTAGTTTTATCCGTTAATGTTTTCAGTGACTTTCGAGCTTCTTTTTTAACGAAATCAATAATGTACCTTTTTAAACCCCGCTTCGGGTAATTGCTAGCATGTAGAAGTTTTCATTATTTGACATCGCTGGTTCTACAATACTGCTTCCCATATGGAAGAAGGTAGCAAACCGAATAAATCTTGTTCGGGTAATACTTCGCAGTCTGACACATATAGGTTGCCTTTGGAAGTGGCAGGATGATATCTGTTTTGGATGTTGAATGTATTAAGTTAGAGCTTCAGTGTTTTTTACATTATATTCCTTTGTGGGCTATAACGAAAGTGGAACATATATTGTAATTATATATTTATTTAGCGGTAAAGTAATCCGTTTTAGTGTTGTAAATGAACATTGATGCTTGTTAAATTTGTACTGTATTACTTCCCACGATGATTTCAACATACCCGAAAGTAGTGGGCTACGCGAACGAATTCAACATTGAGCTGTCTTACAATTTCTCGGATGAGACGCTCCTCCATGTAATTGTGGCGTGTAAATATTCTACACTGGGTATTATATACATAGAGGATATACATTCCCTATAATTATTAATACAACTCTGATCAGAAATATTATAACCTGTCTGTACAGCGGAAACTGTTGTCTCATTTTCCTGGGACGCCACCAAAGAGTCTTTATTTTTTTCCAACTCACTGTCTGTTCACGCCTTTTATTCAGTGACCCTCTTGACTTGGTGAGGTTGGTACTGGTTGTTTATCCATTGGTTCATATGGGCAATAGGCTCTACTTTTTATTTTTTAATTATTGCATTCCATTAGTAACTTGTACGCATCCTTCTGTATGCAAGCCACTTGGCATGGAAGCATGTCCG
>JAOPJG010000605.1:0-20111 GCA_027478255.1 Dispira simplex | reverse complement strand
ATTAACTTTATTATGCCCATTGATCGTTGTTATGCTGCCAGTCCCCCTTATGACCAGCTTATAAGTCTATGGCTATTATTGTGTGCACATTATTCCTTACTACTTAAACTTACTGCGAATATAATACACTGTATTGATAGGATCATGCATGAACATCAATTACCCAATTCAGGGTTTTCTGACCATGGAGTGGATGACAATGGCCTTCCCCACTTGGACTTGGATTTGCCTCTACAGCACCAAAACTTTCTAAAGGATTTATCATCAAGCAAATGAAGCAACAAGTGGGTTATTGTATCTAAAACATTTATTTCAAAAGAGCTTAGGGAGATAATTATCATTGGGGACATGGCTTTCTATTTAACCAATCTCCATCAGCTATGTTGAATTTAAGATTGAACACATCATTGCAGTATAATTGAACTTCCACCAAGAGTCTTTCGACTGGGAGTCATTTCTCCTGTGGTAGACTAGAGATAGGAATGGCCTCAGGAGTCATCATATCATCAAGCTCACATGTCAGTAGGTGTAACCCTCAATATTGTGGGACAGGTTCTCTATGAGTCCTTTTCTGCCCTCTACAGCGTAGGGAAGTGGTACTGTTTTCACCACAAGGTTGGGGAGGGAGGCGCTCCTGAGATCCGTGGCCTCAAGGTCGCGACAGTAACTCTGGTGGATTTTTCGCTATATCATCGGAGAAAAAATACTACCCTTATGTAACTTGGTAACAGATCAAGACCATCTAATACCATTATTTAACAGACATGGAGTGTAGGTTTGATTCGGATGCTTGGTCTGCAACAAACTGGAAATCAAGACAATACACGATATTATACTGGGTAAAGCCAATGAAACCCATGGACTACCGCGCTATATCTTGACTGCACAATTCTAGTACCACAAGCTAAAGCTAGTACCACTGCAAGACGATCTTGAACTCACGATGAAGTCTGTTCGATTCTGGATTCTTCTTGGCACATGAGCAATGCAACAGATGTGCCCACTATGTGCTGTTTAAACATGTCATGCATTTCATCAAGTGATATGGCCCAACTTTTAACTGTCACTCCCCAACACGTTGAGTACAAGGGCCAGACATATCCCAAAGGAACGAACAACATAGTGATTGTGAATTTGTTTGGAAAATAATCTCGACCAATCTTTTTCAGCCCTATAGAATAGTAATCTGCCATTGCTCGATTTAGCCCTTATAAGATCTGAAATTGTACTGTTTTTGGCATTAAATCGCTATAGGGCTGGAAAGTAACTCCCAAATAGGTTATCTGCCAAGACTACGTTTCCCTTTTCTGTATGGTTTGCTATACACTATATATTACGATTTCTCCTTGAAAACATACCTTCACCGTGCCACAGAAGATGGTTCAAAGTGACATAGTATTGCTGATGAGAATTGGTATTATTGTTATCTTGGGAATTGAACCAACCATTACCAGTGAACGCAAAAGGCTTGCTTCGCCACAGTAGATGTGATTCCAATTACACTGTATTACTTTTCTTTGTGTCTGCTTTGATATCAGCGTGGTTTTGTGAAAATTAAATATGAAGCTCTTGAATTTTTTTGGAAATTGGTGGCAAGCTACTTACATGGATCAAACCTACAAGTCTGTATTGTAATAGGATTCAGGTCACTAGTGCGAGGAAGCACTTTGAGTAAAACAATAGATATCTATGAGTAGGTAAACGAATCTTTTTATTAAACAAGCATGCTTTTTATTCATTAGGAATTCGAGTTTCCCTGACCTGGTCTCCTTATATAACACAGAAATGATGTAAAAAATCATAACAAAAATCATAGTGCACTTTGACATCAAAATGTAAACAATTTTCATTGAGATAAATGTTCATCCATTGTCTCCATGTTGGGAGCACAAGACAAGGGGGGACCTTGTGAAGAGGTTACACCATCATCCGGGATGCCCTGACATGTGGCCATCAACATTAATCTCATTTTGAGAGAGTTGGCCTTCCTCATTTGGAGATGAAATCTCCAGCTCCTGTTCCACTATTATTGTGCTTGGGCTTTTCCTCCCTCTCTTCCTTGGATGGGATTGGTGCTTTTCTACTGTTACATGATCTTCTGGTTTACAATTTGAACTTGAAGTTTTTATATTTCTCTTAACTGAAAACCCTTACGACGGACATTAATTGGTTTATAGGGTTGACAAAGGCTTGCTGGACAAACTGTGCTGTTATTGAAGGACTGGTATCCAATGAGGAGCAGGCGGATGTTCAAAACGACAAAATGATGGCATTCTCGTGCCTGGTTTCAACGTAAGACCGACCTCCGACCCCTATTATCTACTTCTGTCAGAGTGCACCCACGTTTTTCCTAGGATAGCGCATTCTCTGATGTTTTTTTTTCTTTTTTTTCAAGTGACCACTACATCTATAAATCATTTTACCACTTGATGGATTGGTCAGTATTTAAGAATAACAACTGTCGGTAGCCACCGACTACTTCGATTAGATCAGCACAGTCGCTAATCAACACCACAGTTTATCCGGCACCGCTAAATAAAGAATAGGAAGGATTATGCTTATACTAATTATACGTATTTCCTTTCAATTTCACCTCAGAGACCCTGATGAAACCGGACTAATTAAACCTTGTATGAGAACTATATAGAACAAAAAAATTAAAATCAAACCCCTCCCCCCTCCTGTATTCCTCAACGATATAGCACACCACAAGTCCCACACCCTTAATCAAGTTAACACCACCCTATGATTAAAACTGTTTTACCAAAGCCTTACGTTGGGTATCCACCACGAACCCATTATTACTAAATAACGTCGTATCGTAAAAAGGTGTAGGATCATGAATTTGGAGGTCACCTGCCTGACTTTCGAATTCCTCCATAGGAATAACCAACTCCGACGGCATACTTCCCTGATGTCGGTACTGGTAAAACGTGAGTTTTTCCTTGACCATTTTACATAAGAGATAATACAACAATTCGTCATTGTCCTGGGCGTAGTGAATATACTTGGAAAACGACCTACGTAAACTTTTCATCACGGATAATTTCTGTGCACCGATAAAACTTTCCAACATAACGCCGATAGCCACGTTGATGTCATCCGCGCGGACATAGTCCCTAAGGTGCATCCGGGCGTGGGCTTCGGACATACGTACCATGGATTCAATGTGGCGCACGGTGATGGGAATACTGCCATGGTTTAGCGATTCCCGTCGAAGTTCGGAATATAACTGGGCAATCTTGTCTTGGTCCATCTGGTAAAGTTTCGGGTTTACCTTCTCCTTGGCGTACATGATATACTTGCGCAACATATCCTGAGGGATCACGTCCGGATCGACTCGATCGACAGCGGTGACCATAGAATGAAGGAGGGATTGGTCCTGTTCGGATGTGGTGGTCTTGGGGTCCTTGTCACCTTCAGAGGGAGTCGTACCCATACCCATAACCATGGCCTTGAGTTCTAACATATATTCGGGATGCGAACGAATATGACTTTGTACAACAAATTTGGCTAATAGTTCGTCCTTGACAGGATCAACCGTATCACGCACCACGCAAAGGGCGTCAAACCGCGACAGGATCGGTTCGGTCAATTCAACATTCTGGGAAAATGGCACAGTGGGGTTATATTTACCCCGAATGGGATTAGCCGCGGCAATTACTGCACAGCGAGCCTGTAACGAAGTCACGATACCAGCTTTGGAAATGGAAATACTCTGTTGTTCCATCGCTTCGTGAATACTGGTACGATCGGCGTCGTTCATCTTATCAAATTCGTCAATTAAACACACACCCTTGTCCGCCAACACCAGGGCTCCACCTTCCAAGGTCCATTCCCGAGTGACAGGATCCTTGCGCACGGAAGCGGTGAGACCCACCGCTGAGGCCCCTTGACCCGTAGTAAATACCGCTCGGTGGGCGGTTTTCTCCACGTATTTAAGTAATTGTGACTTGGCCGTCCCGGGATCACCCAGCATCAATACGTTAATATCCCCTCGTAGACGTAGTTTACCCCGCACGTCCTTGGGTACCCCGCCAAACATACTCAGGGCCAATGCCAATTTGATATTGTCGTGTCCATAGATGGAAGGGGCAATACTTTTTACGATCCGCTTACCAATCCGTTCGTCCCGGGACAATTCGCGGATCATTTGTTGGTCATCCTCGGTCAAACGGAATGCCGCGAATTCGTCCTCTTTTTTGATAATATGATTGGCTTCGATCACAGTGGCAAACACGGGGAACCCATTTTTCGTGTTAAGTGAAGCGTCGAAATTATTGCGGTAGATACCCGTAACCTCGATTTCCTCGCCAGGTTTGGCCGAATCGATCAGATCCCACAGCAGGATAATCTCCCGGTGGCGAGGTAAACGCCCCGCCGGAACCGTCCCGGGGGATTCTTGCAAGGTCAATTTTTGGTAGTTGCGGTACACAGTTTGTTGGGAGTTGACCAAAAAGGGTCCCTTGGATTGACAATTATAACACGCCCCGACTTTGATTTCGTTTTGGGTATCTTGGTAAAAGGGACCCAGTACAATTCCGCACTTGACACAATCATACTTGACGTATTTGAGTTGCGGGAAAACGCCCGTGCGGCGCGATACCACACCATAGATTCTCACTAGACAGTTCAATTGGCTTTGACGCAGGTCACGTAGACTGGTAATGGACGGCAAATCAGCGATACGTACGTGAATTTCCGAATGAATACGATCATAGTCGGAGAACATCGTGAGGACAACATCAAAGGCCACTATGTCCATCAATCTAATCATTTCCGCAGGTGAGTTGGCCAAAAAGTAGGCCAGGATGGGTTTAGATTCGGCCAAATGGGTATAGCTCACCTCGAGACTTTCGGCGTTCACTTCACCCAGATAACGGATGCGTTCTCCATAGACCGAAGCCCCCTTATCATCCACGTATGAGAGTAAAAAGTGTCGAAATTCCCGCTGGATCGTTTGACAGGGGCCGGGCATCGCAATAAATTCGGTGATAGAGCGACCTTTCATATCCTTAAGGTCTTCTAAAGTGATCTCTCGGACTTCTTCTCCCAGCATAAGGTTTAGATCGGTCTCCGGAATACGACGACGACGTGAGCGATGGGTGCCTCCCGTAACTGTGGTCTCTTCCTCGTCGTAGTCGTGTAAAAACGCAGATGGGACGCGGCCAGCCCGGACTTCCTCCAGGTCCCGGCGGTTAAGTTTCGCCTCCACTGCAGCCCGTTGTGCCGGATCCATGGCGTCATAGTCTTGCTCATCCAGAACATCCGGGTCGTATTGATCCATGCGTGAGTTGCTTTGATAATCACTGGGAAGTAAGTAAGTGGATCACAAAAGAAAAGAGTTGAGGAGTGAGTGGTGAAATATACAGCACACACCAAAAGTACAATTGTAAATTAGTTATTAGAATCAATCGATACTATTATATTGTACGTGATATTCGCTAGTGACAATATAAGAGTATACGTCTGTCGTCTAAAACGGTAACCGTATGTCATGTCCTACGAATTTATACTTCATGTGATTATCACTTACTCTTCCATCCCGGGACCAAACAGGTCCTCACCTTCGTCGTCTTCTTCGTCATCCAGTAACAAGATATCGTCTGGTCCTTCCAATTCGCCCACCTCTTCCGCCAAGTGACCTAGCTCGTCAGAGAAGAAAGCTGGAGGGCTAGAAGGAGGAATAGAGGATGGGAGAGGGGATGTGGGTGGAATCTGGCTCGGAGTTTCCGGCTCCTCATCGCGTTGGCGTTTACGGTCCTATATAAATAGGTAATGAGATGCATTAGGACCAATGGAAGTAGAATAAAATAACAAGTATATGAGATGTTAGTTATTTATACAAAGGGTGACGCAATGACATTTGGCTAGATATATATAATGACCATGTAGGGACTACCGTTAATACCTACCATGATGAGTTGATATGAAAAAGTGGACGATAGCTAGAGTAGAGTTCACTTGGTGTTTCAGCTCTACACCAGAGGGAATAAAATGGTGGCGATGTGCAATTAGCACTACAGTCGTTAAACTATGAACACTCGGTGACGCAATTTCAACAGGTAATAAGCTAAAAAAGTAGAGTAAACGTACATTGAAAAATGGAATAACCCTTTTTTAAAAAATACATATTTATATATTTGTTTTGATACCTGTTGGCAGCGACTCTATGCGACCATCACTGGTAGTCTGAGTTTGTTTTTGTTTGGGTATTTTTTTTCTTGATTATTTTTTTTTTCGAGCAAGAAATAAGGCATTGATGGGAGGATACGGTTTATATACTTGTATTGATTCAGAAACTGATTGGTTAATGGCTAACCCCTCACTCTCTTCAATGTGATGACATTATAAAATCTTGAATCACAGCCATCTCGCTCGCCAGATACTCATATCTTCTCGCCATACCCGACTCAATCCTTTCTTAAATACTTGGACAATATAGTCTACTAGTCATGTAAATTTTCCCTAACAGCATATTCAAACTTCCTTTAAATAAATTACGTTATCCGTTTGCTTTGCCATTGCAGTACATATCACTGCCATCAATTTAACCATATATTATCTTACAAACGATTTAAAACTACGAATTAAAAACAATTATACCCATACTCCCATTCATTGTCAGCAGATCAAAATAATCACCAGCTCCTTAAATACTTATCCGGAACCACAACCGTCAATAATTATAGAACAGTAGTTGGCAGTGAAACAAACAAGCCATGATTACACAATGGCTACCACACTACGAAACTTGCCGTATTTTTTTAAATAAGCAGAGGACCAACCGACCATAGTTCAAAAGTCGTTGACTACACGGGTAGCGAAGAACGACGCTGTACTGCAAGTCGATCGGCCTCGCACATAATAATCTGACGAAATTCGTCAAGCAAGTCGGGCCACTGCTGAAGTGTACGCAACAAAGTGTAACACCATACGCCATCCTCCACTTCGTTGGGGCTAGCCAACAACACACGGCAAAATGTCTGATATTGGTTTTTACCTGATCTTTCATGTGCCTGTTCCTGGTCGCAATGGGAAGTGCCCATGGTATCGGGGAACTGGGAGACAGTCCCGACGACCGAGGCACGGTAAGTGCTGTCATCAAACCGTTTCTTCAAATTCGAAAAGAATAGCTGGTAGATAGATACAATGTCCTTCATGGCCGGGGGGTGACGACGCAAAAGCAACAAGGCTGAGTGCAATGATGGAACGGCGGAAGGAACCTGTCCTGGTTGGACGGGTTCGCGGCTGGTCGGTGGATAAACGGGTGAACTGGCGGCTGGTTCCGGGTAAGTAATAAACTCGTAGCCATCGTCAGCCAGGTTGGATAGAGTACCGTGGTTTCCACCCGGGTTGGTAGCTGAAAAAGTATTGACAGGTAGACTTTGGCGTCGACGTTGAAGTGCTGATAAAGTATCAGGACGAGCCGGAAAGGTCGAGTTGTCCATCAAATCCGGCTCCTTATCATGAAACGCATCAGCGAGAGGGCTCACAGTTAGGGAACCACGGCGGTTACCGGATTTGGAATTTAGTCGAGGGTGATCACTAGAGTCCGTTGTGTGGTCAGTCGGGAAGTCGCGGAGGACGTTAGGAGTTGTACCCACCAGATTTGGAACGTTACCAGTCCGTGATGCTTCACCTGCCGTTATTTTCGGGCTGGTAGGAGAGCGCGGGGGTAAAATTTGGACATGTTTTTCCTCTTTCACCCTTATAGCAGGTTTTCCAAATGATATATGTGCAGTCTCCCATTCGGCGGGTTCGTACCCGACCACTTCCTGGAATACAGCCCATAAATGGGGAGTGGGTTCCAAAAACTGGGCTAATTTGGCCATCCATACATTGTCGGACATTACACCACGTGGTGTGTAGAGCAGCTGTTCAAATTTTTCAGAGGTATTTCTGGAAACGCCTGGGGAAGTGGGACTCAGTGGCACCGCACTGTGGTGTCCCCGTAACACTGAGCGGATAGTAGAAAACAGGGACTGGTTTCGTTGCACCAACTCGCGCATTTCTTCCGCCCGGTTCAAAAGGGCCACCGTAATGCTACTGGACACTTCTTCACCCTGAATAGGAATGGGAAGGTCTTCCAGTAAGGGTTCAGCCACGGGTGAGTGACTATCCTTCACGGTGGGGATTTCCTCACTATCAAAGTTCCCCGACTCGCCAGTGTCGGCAAAGCGCACATGGTGACCGGGTTTATGGGTCGGCTGATGACCCTGGTGGTTAAGGGCCGACACCTTTTGCACAAGCAGGTCCATGTCAATGGGCACTACCCCGCGGGGGTGAGGTAAACTCATGGTTGCAGAGTGTCTAGTAGAGGGTTGAGACTGGGACTGAGGCATAGTTGTTTGGAATGGTGCAGTTAAACGCAATTTAAAAATACGACGCAAACTTAGGGCAGACAAGGCATAAGCGAGTTGGGTTAAAGTAAGAAGCGTCAAGTCGATACAGGATATTTGGCAACAGGTATTCACAAAGGTTGTAAAAGAAACAAAAAAAAGTGAAGAGGGAATAACTAGAAAACGCCACTTAAGGAAAGGGCAAGAGTAATATAAACAAAGCAAATAAACAGCTGCAAGAAATAAGTGAACGGTCAAACAACAAAACTGTACAGAGAGGATAATGCTGTAAACAATAATGATAGCGGAACAGCCACCACCAAGTCAAAGAGTCTCACCAGTACAAGTTATAAATAAGGCAAAAACATGACCTATGAATATCCAACCATCGGACACTATCACCAACCCCTTTTATAGGTTTCCAACACGAGAAAGGCAACCGCCAATTTGGGGTAAATGGAATGAAACACTAAGTGAGCTCCGTATCAGCTGCTCTCCCCATTTTTCTTCCCTCTTGTAAATGGAAACCTTCTTCCCTTTCTTTGGAAGAAGGCGCCTTTTGGTTACACATCATCCTCCACAGAGCGGGCATTTTCTTATATTGCGTCTTTGGAATGATCCCACCCCTCTTTTTTTCTTCCTTTTTTTCTGCTGTGTGTGGCTGTGGTCTCGGAGTGTGAGACCTTGATTGGCCCGATAAGGGCCCCTTATTTGGTGTTTTTTTTACACAGCTCCCTTCCATCACTCAAAACGTCATTCGGCTGGCTGGCGGAGGTGATTCATCTGCTGGGATTTCTGGTAAACCTTTTCGACCATTCGGTCACGTGCAATATGAGAGGCCGAGTAGAAGAAACATCACGTTCTGTTAGCCAAAGCGTTGCTGACCTGTCTACCTATAACAACGGCTACAAGTTTACACACGGTTGCTTTGGCCTTATTTACTTTCTACATTATGCTATATTATACCGAATAATGTAATTTAAGGTAGTCCCTTGTATAGTAATTATCGGGGAAATTCTGGGTTTGAGGCCATGACGACTACACTTTCCACTTGGTCCCCCGGCCACTGGCTACAACGTGCGTTGCCCAATGTCAGTCGTTTTCTCCTTCGTCATGGAACGTTTCGTCGAATATTCGCCGTTTGGTTGGTCCTCGTGAGTCTAGGTACCCTGGGTTTGGTTGTACGGGAACACATTCTTGCCCGACTTCGGTTTTACCGGACAATGCTCAAACTTTACCGATCTTGTTTGGCAAAACACCACACTACCTTGGCCGCATTCGTCGACTCTTCCCAAACTACTGTGACCCATCACCCACTGCTCAGCGAGACCAACGCTAAACTAGCGCCGTCGGTGGACACTTGGGATACTACCCCATTGGTGGAGTCCACCAAACGAGTGTTGGGTACGTTACGCGAATTGTCGGATATTTTGGATAATAAATGGAAACTCAGTCGGTCTCCTCAGGATTACTCCTTGCTTATGTTCAAACACGCCACTAGACAAACTCATAGCGACGTTGTGTCCGCTTCTAGCCAGACCCCGAGTTCGTCCTTGAATACTGGTGGCGTCCAAAACTACGCCTCCAATTACGGAAACGAAGACGTTACCGTCCGTATGCTCTCAGAGTTACGCACCGTACGGGGGCTTTTACTGAGCCCCAAAATTCAGTTGGATTAATTCATTGCCCCATATAACGATGCTTTTAGAATATCTTCTCCTGGCACACCGATTCTTTCAATGCATTGCATGCACTAGATCATAATCGATAGACACATGGTGAATTTATCGATATTTCACTGTGATGTTCTCCGTCCGGATGTATATGGTTGGGTGAATATTACCCAACAATCCTTGCTAATTACCTATCCCTTTTTTGGGAATTTTGTATTCGCACCAGTCGTAGATCCTGTAATAACCACCTCTTCTTATTTAATCTTAGTATTATAAAGAAAATATAAAATTACCGTACGATTATATAAAAAAATCACTTCGGAAAGATCGGTGGTGCGGGGGAAGGGTAATCGAGGTGGCTTTCAAGATCAGAGCAAGAGCACAGCGACATGCTTATCTGGCTAAGATTATCCTGTTCTTCCTCGCCGGTCTGAGAGTAATCTGACTGGTGCTGTGGCGGGAACGCTGGGCTTTCCGCTGGTGTCTGTAGTGAGGGTTCTTGCTCATTATGCTCCTGGTTCGTGGTGACCGACTGGGCACTTTCTGGTATAGATGGGGTTGATGATGTATGGCTATGGGCTACTGTCCTCGGTACGGGAGAACCGGAGCGGTTGGGCCTGGTATAAGATGTATTAGATCGGGAACGTCCTGGTCGGAAAATCTGGGACAGTCGTTCCCG
The DNA here is from genome assembly GCA_027478255.1 of Dispira simplex. Classification (NCBI taxonomy): domain Eukaryota; kingdom Fungi; phylum Kickxellomycota; class Dimargaritomycetes; order Dimargaritales; family Dimargaritaceae; genus Dispira; species Dispira simplex. The sequence goes on along the minus strand of JAOPJG010000605.1, from coordinate 9,417 downwards.
AAGGAGATGGCGTCGTGGTTTACCCGCTGGGTTATTGGACGTGCTGTGACGACGTCCGAGCAGAAACGCTGGTAAGTGGGTGGACGTACGATGATTACCGTCATGAGATTCATCCAAATTTTGGCGATCGGGCCTGCTATGCGAGGAGGAAGTCATGCGCCACCCTGACTCCGGCGGTGGTAACGAACTGTTATTCATCCTATTCCTTGTGTGTAAGGGCGCAGGTCGCTCTGGGATATGTGATAATTGATTCCCTGACGTTGTTCCGTCTCTCCAGGTCTCGGCAGTTGGATTAAACCTTGGTGACCAGACAGAACGGTGCGGTTGCATTCCGTCGTTGGCAGGATAAATACTATCGTGGCCTGACGCTTGTTCCCATCGATAACCATCACCCTGCGTTAGATGGGAGCCATTGGCTGATTCTCCGTCTTCGTTGCGAGATAGCTCTGAAAAAGAACCGCGGCGAGAACCCGGTAGTGAGTAATAACAACGTCTGGGAAAGGTCTCAGGTATAGATGGGTGTCGTGGGCTATACTTAGAGTAATTGATATGGGGTGTCGCCAACTGGGGCCCGTGGCGAAAATTCGGTGAAAGCATGGCCGCTTGTGTTATTGGTTGCGTTTCGCATTCGTGAATATATTGGGGCGGGGGAGAATTGGAACTTACACTGTAACAATGCAAAGAAACGGGCACCTGCCCCTGGTAACCGTGGTTGACATCCGGGAGTATAGGAGATCGGTGGATCTTTATTAAGCCATCATTCTTGTTAAGGTGGACCGGGGAAATACGAGAAATACATGTGTATCCAGCTCGAGTGGAAAGAGGTACTTGCTTTTCATACCACCATCCTAAACGCGTTAGGGTTAACGAGCGTCGTATTCTGGATAATAGGCGCAACGCTACTGCCATGGTTTTGGCAGCCACTAACACAATCCCAGCCACCAATGCTACCAGAATAAGTAATAATTGTCTACTGGCACTCAATAACTCCACCACCAGGACACCCATCATCTGTGCAATCCACTTTAGGTTGTGGCTCACCAGATGGAATAATGCACCTGACAAATCTTCGCTAGAATACCCAGGGGGAACCCACGTATAGTCCACCACACTACCAGGAAGATCTTTCATACCTGTTAGTGGGAGTGTATCAGGCCCCTGGGAGGTATGCTTCTTGATGCTGCGCTTGTGTACCTTTGGCATCTTACCATAGTAATTATTAATTCAATAATCGGTCAAAAAAATCAAGATCACACAACAAAACCTAGCGGTGGTTACGAGATATACGAGTACTTGAAGACACCAAGAAGTGTTACAAAAATATGAATAATGCCGAAAAGGTTGAGTAGGATACTACTGGAGTCGCTTTGAATTAAGAGAAAAAAAACAAGTGAAATAGACGCACTATTTTAGACGATTATGAAAAGAAAGGATGCAACTGACTAGGCAAGAGTAAAGAGATGGTATACAAATGGTTGATGTTCTTGAGTGCAAAAGTTCAAAGCACGTCACAGTAGTCCTTGACAAGGTCGACGTAATCATTAGTCAGCCTAATATTCACTTGTGCTACCGCCGACGTCAATACATAGAGATATGATTGGAGGATTCACCAGGTCCAGCCACACACTGGGCTACCAACGAAAAACCACCCTAAATTAACAAGCAAACCCGAGCAGAATATCCCCAGTATTCATACCCCCCCCAAAACGCAATAAATACCAGGGTCACCAATGAAATTACACGTTCAGCCACCACTTTCGGGGTTCCCCTGCTAAGATCGTTATAGCTTTTTCCGCCTCTTTCGTCTCATCTGAAACTGGCACAGTGTACCAGGTTTCAGCCACCACATGGTTCTCCGATGTTGATAGCCAGCAAATTCAAAGGATTAACCCACCAAAATCGTAAAATAGCGAAAAAGGAAACCCCTATAAAATATTGTGATTCTTCACAATGGAATCTGAGCAAAGGTGTCCATATCAGCTTTTCGGATAACCTGGTACATTTTTCTACGTTGACGAGAGGGGATATGTAACCCATTACGGAGATCCGTCAAAAGTTTGACCAATTCAGTAAATCCCGATTGATGACGACGGAAAACCCACAAAAAAGCATGGTAAGCTAACCAAGTGTAGAACAGAGGGCGTAATAATGTACGATGAGGATGGTAATCATGGCAAAGCAAAGAAAGGGGCTTGTTACCGGGTACCGTGGGTAAATCAGAAGATGCAGAGGAGGCTTCGGGTTCGGATTGCTCAACAGGATCAGCGCAGGGTTTTCTCATGCAATGGCGATTGAGCCGATATACCAGCTTAACCACAAACTGAATACCATGAGTGATAGTATTCATGATAAACGGCAAGTGGTGCTTATGAGTTTTGTCAGGTAATTCCCGCAATAAAGTGTAAAACCGTAGGGCATTATGCAACAACATTTCGTAAAAATTCAACAACACCGTGGTGGGTGTCAATATGGTATGTCGAAACAGAATGTCCATGGTGGCACTTCGAAAAAGATCACGTAACTTGTTTCGAATAAAAAGACCCATACGCTGACGGTTAGGAACGGTCAAGGTGTCTCGTAGAGGTACACCCAAGTAACGTCGGTAATTTTTACGGACTTGCAGCGTGTCCTGATGAATTAGAAACCCGCACCACGGAAAATATCCCGCCAATTCCCCAGAAGCATCACCATCACCATGACTACCGCCACCCGCCCACCTTCCCGCGAAGTGTAAACCTGGCGTATTAAAATTCGTCAATGTCTTTTCCGGATTCACCGCACAGCCATACTCGGGAAACCCTTTCTGCATGTGACTCAAAAAGGTAACCGCTTCGCAGCGACTGGTGGTGACCAAAAGGTAATCGTCGGTAAACCGCATCAACAAAGACTGTTTAGAGAGATGGGGCAAGATATGCTGTCGTTCCATCTCCCCCAAGATCAAATTACACAACAGCGACGACAACACCGACCCCTGTGGAATACCCATAGTTTGGTGGTAAAGTTCCCCGTCCGTACAAATCCAGTGGTTACGTACATGTTCATTCAGCAAATCCAATACTTGCTTCGAGTTTTGACTAGGGTAGAACACATCGTCCACCAGGACTGACTTTGTCAATTTATGACGAGCTACCAACGATGCAGCGTACTCGATAAAAGGTTGGTAATCATCCCAGGTTTGGCCCTCTCGATAGTACCGAGTGGTCCATTTTCCCCATCTTTGGTGGACAATTTTATACTTGTACAATAGGTACTCATCTTCGAAAATTAATTCTTGCAACAGCGTCATTAGTTTATCTTGGGCAATGGTGTCATACGCCCTTCGAATGTCCATCTTGACCAGGTAAAAACAGGGAGGTCCGGAGCCAGTTTCACCAGTGGACGATACCTTGGGAATATTTACCAGGTTCACCGGGGATTCGGTTAACTGTTGACGGTAGACTAGTAGTCGACGATAAATGTCCTGAAAGTCGAAAACGGCGGCCCCGAATCGCTCCTTTTGGCGTGATTTTTCGAAACGACACACTGCAAAGGAATCCATGAGTTGCCGATTGATACTGCGGTGGACTGGTAAACTAGACCAGGGCGGATCCGTAGATACTAGTATCCGGGGAGCTCCCTCTATGTCACCATGACCTTGACCCTGGGCGCTATCCGTTGTGTGTGGCGATGGTTTTGGTTCAGAGGTAATGGTTACGATATCGGCGACGTTGGGCAATTGGTGATGCAGATTCATAATTAGTCGCACTCCTTTACTTTTTGGCATCAGTCGGATGGTGGCAAAAGGTAATTGACGACTAATCAACCCGCTAGCTAACTCAGTGGGTGAGAGTTTGCGAAACATGGTACTCAGCAAGTCCTGTAGGCCCGGTCCGGTAGCACTGGACCACGTGTCATGGCGGTAGTAGAGTAGCCGCTGCCGAGTTTCGGCACTGCCCGTAACGTGGAAAAACCCTGCTACCAATGGTATAACCAATTCTTCCACCAACCACCACAAAAGGGAAATCAAGATAGATTGTTGTTTCAATTGAGCCGTAGTGCCCCGGGAGGAGCCTCGCTGGTGACGCCCCGGGGCCATTAGCCAGGTGAAATGGGTGATGTGAAGTTCCCGAATAAGGTCTTGGACGGAAAATGCATCGTTGCGAGGAGCCGTTAAAAATTGGGTTATAAAATTGAATACTCGTCTTTCATTATAAGGGGAACCCCACAGGGCCCGGGGAATCAAGTATTTGAAAATGGAAAGCACAAAGAAAATCACTTGGGAATGACTGGTGGTTAACCGGAGGAGGTTCACAGGCGGTGGGGGGCAAACGGTAGGTTGGACGGCTGGGTCACACACATCAACCTTTGGTTCGACGAGTGATTTCCGCTTGATGGAACGAATCGCTTCCAAAACCATAGTTCTCGTCTTATCCTGCTTACCCTGGTGCAACTCTGGGTCGATATGTATCCTACTCGGCTTAACTCTCGCTGACTTGGAATCGGGTACTTGGCCTCGAGTCAAGTTCTCCGTCTGGTCCAGACGGGGACAACACCGGTTAAAGATGACCATGTAGGGACACCGACGATGTCTCTGGAGAATCTGTCGCACAAGAGGTCGAAGTCGTCGGAGTCTCCAGGGTAATTTCCGAAGTAGAGCGGATTGCACTTCCTCCTGTTTACTTGAGCCTCCGATTGGGTTGACTGGCGCTTGCAGTTTAGCCTGAACCCGTAATCGTTGGCGACGTCGAGCCATTCGTGACAGTTTAGGTAAGGCTGAGATAGAATGAGGATTACCCACGAGCGAGTCCTTGCTTGGAACGCCCAATATCCGAGAACTTTCCGCCACCAACGCCCATCCATCCTGTGCTTTACTCTGGGCCGTGGTACGTGAAGCACTGGCAGGGGAAGGAGTAGTCGGGAGAGAGGCGGGGTAATTCCAACTTCCGAAAAGGGCCCAGGTTGCTTCGTGTACTTTTAAACATTTGGAGGAAAGTAAACAGCGGGTCAACACATGTTGCGTGGGTAAACCCATCCGCGGTCGTCCATTTCCAGCGTAACGTGGACATCGTCCAAACATGGATCGACGACTAAAAAACAAACTTGACGGTGCCGAATAACGGTGAGGTGATCCCGTAGAGTGCTTTTCACCGGGGGAATGCGGAACCGAGCCCAAAGTGGCGACAGATACCCCTGAATCGATTCGACTTAAGGGTGTTCGTTTTTGGGGTATCACTAACGATGTATTGGCTGTAGTGAGGCCAGCCTTGGGGCTATGGTCGACCAGTTCCGATAGATTCTGTGACACATTCGAACGATGGTGTTTTGGGACCACGGGTAAAATATCTCGGTGATGAACCGGATAGCCCACCACTTGGCTCCAATTACTCCGAGATGTACGTTGGAATATGGACGTCCGGGTCAAGAGCCACACCATGGCGGCTTCCCCGATACGTTCCAACAGAGTTTTCCAGTGGTGGCTGTTCACGTGACTGACCAGAGAATTAGGAAAAGTGACCTTGATACCGGGATGATTTCGCAGTGACGCTTTAGAATCGGAAGAATTTCGAAAGGAATAACATTCAGTGAGTAAATGTCGCGACTCTCTGCTCCCCGGAGGAATACTGCCGGGTACGGTTAAGTAGGCTGAAGTCGATGAGGAGGAAGTAGAAGCAGAGCGACGATTGTTCCCACATAGCGAAAAACCTAGACCACGTTTATTTCCGACTCCGCTACCCATAGAGGTATTACTCCAAGCCTGAGAGTTGGACCGATTGAACCGAAATTCGTGGGCCCGTCGCTCTTCCAGCAACATCATAATACAGTGTGAAACAATATCACTTTGAGACCGGACCAAGGGCTCCTTTGGGTCGAATCGAAACGGACTGACCGGTGGCTGGTGATAGGCCACGTAGGTCTGTTTCAAGAACTCCCGATAAGCCGGTGGGTCCGTATGTCGAATAATAATTGAGCACTGGTCGACCTCTTCACTCGGTGGGACAAGGGTGGGACCCTGTGTCACCTTGGATAAGGCCTGAGCCTGGATATCCAGCGGCTTGTTGAACTGATCTTGGTCCGCATGCGTTGGCGATAACACAAGGTCTATCCAAGCCGTACAAAAAGTATCCAGCGGTTGCACATGTGTAAAGAAACGGTCCAATGGCCGCACCTGATAAATTGAACTTGATGTTACATTGGGTGGAACCTGGCCGACCGAACTCTTACGATTTGTGCCGTCAGGACGAGAGGAAAGGTGAGCCGCCAACTGCATTAACTGAACCGAGTGATCACCGTTGTTACACTTTGTACTCATTGACCAAGTTCGAACATATAATAGTATTTTACCAAAAAAGGGACATAAAAAAATGATAAAAAAATTACCAGTAGAGACCCTACAATTTCCTTATTCATTATTATTGTTGACCAGGATAAGCATTTATGGATATCTGCGGAGTTTCTCAGTGAAGTGGAGGATATGTACCTATTCCCAACGTACCCCTTTGAGGCCAGATTTAGTGAGGGACACGCTTTTGAAGGAAAGCACAATTCCTTTGGATTGAATTTATTGAGTTGATTCCAATTTTCTACATTCTACTTTTTTCTAGCTCTAGTAATAGCGTGCGGACGCTGAAAACCAAAATTAATAATATTTACTTCCGGTCATGGAATTCCTGCTTGTTGTGTGCAAATACTCATTTGCTTAAAATCGTAAAATAAACAAAAATACAGTAATTGCTGATAAAATGACATTGGGTATGATAAACTTGTCTTGGTGATAAAAATTGAATCATGCCCAACCATATCCTCAGTGACCCGATCCGAAATATATGAATTCATTGTCCAACACTGCATGGTGTTACACATACTTGAATTTAGTTGGTCCTCTAATTATCAAGGCTGTGTATCCTCGCGTTTACCATAGGGTACTAAAGTAGTACTGGAATTATCCAAGGCCAAAGCAAAACTGTTCGGCGAGGGTGTGTCGTCATAGTGTGACAATGGAAGGCTGGTGCAACGGATGGGCCAGTGCCTCATTTCTTCCAGTGTGATATCACAAAAGAGCCCGGGAGACCCTCAATGTAGGCAAACGGGAAGGATATTGCAAATTGGACTTTGGAATATCCACCAAAGGGACTGTATTTCGTAATGGCATTTCGTAGAATATATAAAGGACGACGAGTGGCTCGACCATATTGACCAACAACACTGTCATTCATTCACCTATATTCCACTTTCACTTCACCCAACGAATCCACTGTTTCCCACCTTCACTCTCCTCACACCAATTCATTATGGTTCGTCTGATTACTCCCCTTCTCGCACTGTTGTGTGCTTCAGCCATAACTGCATCCCCTTCTACATCTTCCCACAACGCTGGAGTTGCTTATAATTCTCCTCCCTCTCCCCCTCCCCCTCCTCCGATGCAACAGCAACCCCATCAACAACAGTCGACCACGACTCAACCCAAAACATCCCGTGAAATGTTGAAGAACGGTGTTCTTGGTGCAGTCGTTGGGGGAGCTATTGGTTACATGTTCAACCATCCCAAGATTGGTGCAGGTGTGGGCGGTGCAGTTGGTGCATTTCGTAGTTACCAAAAATCTAGAAGGGCTTCCCCCCTTCATCGTACCTAGCCTAACTACTACAGATAGTACAAATCATCGTTATATGGATATACCCTCTGCTTTATCTATATTCTTGGTGGACTTGACAACTATGTGCAAGCCAAAGCACCTTGTACATGTATCCACGTTCTTCCTTTTTTTCGTTTGTGATTATGTTTTCGTGTGAAGTGATCTATGTGTATACCAAATCTGTACTTTTTTGTATCGATAACCACCTGGCTTTGTTTCTTTGGGTGGAAACTTCGATTCATATTTTTTTTCGAGTGTTTAAAATGAAAAATAAGGATAGATACTGAATAAATTTCAATGACTTGTGACCCTTTAATATACACACTAAATTACTGGTTTAATGTGACGAATTCAGGTGTGTTACTGTATGGTAGTTTTATGGATAGTGCATTAGTTTTATCGTAAGAAATAGGTCTATTACACTGAGGAATACTCACAAAATGCCTGCATTTCTAGTTTCAGCTCACCAATGTTGGGTGGAAATATAAGTTACGATTTGGCTGTCACGCCGTTTTCATTTTTTTTTGCCCAAAACTTATTTTCCTAGGTGGAAAATTTGGATAGCCCCTTGTGGGGGAGGTTGCTCCCTTTAGAAACTCAAACCGCGGCGTCCCATTAAAAATACGTAAATCCCCAACGTTAACATGCACCTATTTGTGTCCTTGTTTTATTTCTTTACGGCTGCACATTTTTCCTAAACGCGTGGGAAGCCTTTTGGTCACTATAATAATAATAGTAATAATAAATCACAGGCCCTAGCGTTTTATGATTGGACGATCCACCTTTCCGTTATTTCGAGCAATGTCGTTATCGTTTCGTTTACACCCACTTCCGGCCGGGTCTATACAAGGGCGGTTGGGCACTCTTAAATACAGTATAGCTCACCCATCTTCCGATTCCCAACTACCAGAATGTATCGAAACCCCCACTTGCATTGTACCCACCCAGCGGGGTACGGTGCCGCATGTGACGCCGGATCATTTTGACCTCATTCCGGGCCTTAGTGCCGTGGTGATATTTACCGAGCATTTGGTCGAACAAAGTTCGCATCCGGTACTCCGGTATTCTGCCGCAAAGGACCAATCTACCGGGGGCGACGGTCACCATTTTTTCAATCTTCATCGCCATTGGTTATGTCTGGATATGCGTGACCCTCGACAACATCATCAGGCGGCCCACCATTCCAATAAATTTTATCGGGCCGAGACCATATCGGGTGTGAAACCCGTTAAATTAGAAGATTATTTGGATTTGGTACGAGCTCTGCAGCCGGAGATGTTTGTCGCCTTGGCCGACGACCTAAACAGTCTGGACGAGACCGAAAGTCGGTTTAAGAAATCTGTTGGTCGAACGTTACAATGGTTGGATCAATGTTTAGCCCAGCGGCCCAACGCCGCTACTGGAGTGTGGGGCGTATTGAAAGGAGGTCCATTAATTGACCAACGAATTTTCTCGGCCCAACAAACCGCCACCCGCCCCGTGGACGGGTTTCTATTGAACGACCTTTCTCTAGCTAAGGATGCTGTCTCGCAGCAGGAGTGGATTAAAACATCTGTGGCCCATCTGCCTCTTGATAAACCCCGTATGGTGTACGATATGGAGCACCCTTTTAACATTCTGGATGCTGTCGCCAACGGCATCGATGTGTTTGACAGTTATTACGTGAAACGTCTGGCTGAAAACGGACAGGCCATCACATTCCACTTGGGCGGGCCTACCCCAGGATCGACAAACGAAGGGGAGGAGGCCTCGGCGTCCGCCGATGGTAACAGTACCGCTAAACTTGCCTTGACTCGCGACCTAAACG
>JAOPJG010000604.1:0-20118 GCA_027478255.1 Dispira simplex | reverse complement strand
CATCAATATTGGGGTCTACCCCTCTTCAATGGTCTAGGAGTACTACCGCCATTTGGAGTAGTGCCTCCTGGCACTACTTATCCCAGATGATGGTGTAACCACCCTACAAGGCCCCCCTTTGTCTTGTGCTCCCAACATGGTGCCAATGGACAAACATTTATCTTCATGAAAATTGTTTTCATTTTTGATGTCGAAGTGCACTATGATTTTTGTTATGATTTTGTTGCTGTTCATGTGTTATATAAGGAGATTGGGTCAGGGAAACTCGAATTCCTCATGAATAAAAAACATGCTTGTTTATTTTAAAGTTTATCTACCTACTTGTAGCTCTCTATAGTCTTAGCTGAGTGTCATCTCGCACCAGTGACCAGACTCCTATTACAGTATGAATGGTAATGCAACTGGTTGTGGAGGACATTCCAAACATTCCATACTGAAGTCTTTACCTTTTGCACAAGCATTCTCAAAGTCACAAATGGGTCTTCGTTAATTAGCTGTTCAATGGTGTCACTTTTATATTCATAAATCTCATTGAAAGGACGTCCTGTGCAGTGCTCATCTTCAACTGACAAATGGCCAGTCTTAAAGCTGTTGTACCAGATGCACACCGTGGTATACGAAGGACAACCACTTGCAAAGTTTCGTGGATTTTGGCTGGGTTCAAAAAATACCCCAATGTGTGACCACAGTATGAGTGGAATAATGGTGGGCATGGGGTATTGTGACTTGGGCAAATGGGACATGATAAATGGCTTTTTGAATTAGGATAACTCAATGGAAACAGGAAGTAGAAAGGTAAAACTAAGACGTGTATATTCATATTAATGAGGGGTAACAGTGCAAAAAAAGGGGAAAGAAAAAATAATGCCCATTTACCCCTGAGTCAAAGAATTTATAAATCGTGTGATAGCATCATTGCAGTATTTGATTGTGACTGATAAGTTGTAACCGAGTAAAACTTGTTTATTAGGGAAATTTTGTTTGCGTTTTCATTGTGGGAGGGGTAGGACATCCTGGTGTCTTGCTCCGATGGTCAGACCCTTTCCCAAACATCGTGGTCATTCCCATGATCACCATGGCAAAGGCAAATACATTTCCGACTACTTAAAAGCAAAGTAATTCCCCTTCCCTACCACATTAATTCCCGAATTACAATCAAAAACCTATATACGTATGACTGTGACAACGAAAATATACCCAGTTCGAGAGCACTAGAAGTTCAGTGCGTAAGTAAGCAATGGTAAAGGAAATACCATGAAAAAGGATACAGGCAATAGATAAGGAGCCGACGAACCTGGTAGGATTTTTAGGGAAACGTTGGACATATCCAAGTTATGAAATGGTAAACTGCAATACACTCTCAAAAAAAACAGAAAACAAATTACAAAATAGACGGTTTAATCATCCGAGGGGGTAATCACTCGCAGTATGTCAGTCAAGCTTACGACGCCAATGACCCGCCCCGAATTGGTAAAAGGAGCGGCAACACCCCCACTGGACGGATGCCGCACAAGACCGGGCACGGATGAAGAACTAGTGGAAGGACCCGGCGGGTTAGATTTTGCCTCTGATCCACTTCCGGGGTTCAAGGGTGACAGACCTTGTTTCACCGGGGAAGCCGCTGGGGCAGTAGGTTGGGCTACCGAAATGGTGGTGATGGCATCATTATTATGATCACCCGTGACCCACAGCCTATGGGCCCGTGTAGCGGCCAACAGGGCAATACAGTGTTGGAGAGTAGTAGAAGGTGTCACACTAAACACGGTAGCACGATCCCGACCGTCTTCTAACCCTTGTTCCAACCGTGCATGTCGAATAAGGTCCAAGCAAGTCCTCCACAATAGCCCATGTTGACGCTTTTTCATAATGTACTTGATATCCGTCAACGAAATATTTCCCAGTAAACCAGCGTTCTCCTCATTATCTACCACCGCCAACGACGTCACGCTTAGGTCCACCATGGCCTTCATGGCGTCCAACACCAAACTACTGGCAGGCACGGTATACACCGACGTTTCGGCCAATTTGAGCTCCTGTAACGAACGTGACGCCAGCTGGTGTAGCTGGGGAAATTTCTCCAGATTTTGATGTAGGTACTGGTTAACTGTAGACTGGGACAGGATACCTTCGATGTGTCCTAGTTCGTCCACCACGGCCATACGGTGCGTCCCGTACCCAAAGATAGCTACCACATGACTCAATGTAGTTTCGGGTACAATGGCGTAAAACGGGTTCTGGGTGGATAAATCCGCCGCCATTCGTACTGGTACTTGACGCATCAATGCCGCACTATGAATGAGCGACTTGATTTCCAAAGTCGTGTGAGTTTGGGAAGGGGAATGGTCTAATACCAATAATAAAAAGGAAATGATGTCGCGGTAGTCAAACATACCCACATAAGTGCGGGTAGCGGGGTCGTAGATGGGCGCCGAACTAATGCCATTGTCAATGAGGACCATGCAGGCTTCTTCGATAGGGGTGGTCGCCTCGATTTGTACAACTTGTTGATGCTTGACCAACTGACGGGCTTGAACCAGCGTCCAGTCTAAGGTGTCTGTGGACAATCCAGGACGGTGTGCATTGTTGGAGGATTGCGCCATGGTAGATGGTTGCAACAGTCAATGTTCAAAATACACACACACAAGGTAGGAATAAAAGAGTGGGAGTAAAATAGTAACCATGAAGAAGGATACTAAAAATGTCCAACGAATACCAAAGTAAACCAAAGTCGGCGACAAGAACCTTATACTTAATCGAAAGAAAAAGAGGAACTGCCATAAATACTTTGTAAAAATGAACCCAGAACGGCAGTGCCTGTGGGTTAGTGAAGGACACTCAGGGAGACACAAGCTTTGGCAGATGCGAAACGCCCAGGGGGGTTACTTCACCCCCCCCCCCACCCCACATACACACACTGTCTGTAGTAAGGGGACACTGTTAAGATTAAAAAAAAGAGATTTCCCTTGGTGGGACAAGCTATTTTATTGATACAGTGTGACATTTCATAAATTGGGGGAAACAAAGCGTGGGAGAACCGTATATCGGATTCCTTCCGCTTTCCTTTCATTGCAATAACCGAAAAAGATTAGTGATTGGTTCAGATAGTATATTCGTACATATGGGTGATTTTTTTTCGACTATATAGCGATTTGGGGCAAAAAAATGTACCAGTTACCAATTTAACCAATAGGATTTCGTGAGAGACCCACTCAATGGTGGCGGATTTTTCGTCATATAGTCGAAAAAATATCACCCATATTGACATTGATACGACAGAGTTCGGAGAAACACGCTTTGGTTAATAAGTCTTGGTTCTCATGCCAGCTACCCACATCGCCAATAAACACCAACGTCGTGTGTAAAAGAGAGAGCGCTACCAAAATTCTACAAGGAAAAGAAAACATCGGTGTAACCGAATATTCGATTCACCAATTTCACCAACTGCCCTCATCAGCTCTTCTTGTCATTGGTTCTGTGTTGTTTATTACTACTCGTACTCATTGTTGTTAGCAATAACCATTCTTGAATAGTTATTCGAGCCTTAAGCAATCCGAAAAATATATCTGTGAAAGAAAGACATGCAGCAGCTGAACCGAGTGGTAAGTAGGTCTCAGGTTTACCACATTCTTCGTGAGATAAGTTGGTAATACCACCACTCCCGTGTTAAATAGATAAATGTGCTGCGGATACTGTAGATAAAAATATAAAAATGGGAACAAAAGCAAAAAAAAATGTTTTACAAGAATAATCAAACAAGAAAACGAGCCATAGAGTTGCGCACTTTAATCAGCGAATGACATGGGGGTGGTACCCGAGGAATAGGGATGGGGAGAAATGGACATCCCACTAAACGCTGCGATATTTTCATCAGTAGCGACATCGCCTGTCATTCCTTGGACGTTGGACTGTGGAACGGATATGGACCGAGGTAAAGTGGATAGGTTGGTAGACTTGGATATTAAGGTCGTTTGCCGACCATGACAAGGCAGGGTGTCGTAGCTTATTTCACTGTCCTCATCGCTGAGTTCTTCTGATTCACTATCGCTGGTGTAGTCTTCCGCTTCGCTGTCTTCGGCATCTTCTTCGGATCCGACCCCTCGCCATTCTTGGTAAATGGCATCCACATATTTTTCGGACAGGGGTAAATGGAACGGATCGAACGGGAAAAAGGTTTCCAGTTCCAGGAAGAGTGGTGTACCCTGCCGTTTAGCAACTTCAGCGTACGTTACAGCTGTGGCGGGACCCCCCTTCTTTTGACCCGGTGTAGACTGTCGGTCCTCGTCCGTTTGGGATGGTTCCCCGGGAGACTGGTTTTCCTTATGGGTATTCATATGCAACGCTGAGTAACAGTACATAAAACCCAATTGGTGGGAAATGCGAGCAAACTGCTGGACTACGGCTGATGAGCACACTTTGAGTGGGTTCAGCGAAGACAAGACGATCCGCTGGAGTTGTTTAAGTTCGGGACACCACCTTTGGGAACCACCACTAGAGGAACCCATGGCCAGACCTTCCGCTTGTAATCCGTTGGGGTCGTCGCCATCCTCACTTTCCAGTAACTCCCGCCATCGGAAACAAAAGATGTACATGAGGGCCTGTACCACCGCGTAAAAGACGGCGTGACGTTCAGGATCGGCGATGGACGCGGCGGACGGTACAACGGTAGCGGAAAGTGATTTGGATGAAGAGGATCTCGACACTGCCGGGGTTTGCGGAGCACTGTGCGTACGACGAAGCTGTTGGTCAGTGCTGTGTAAAACCGCACTGGCACGAGGGTGAAGTTGAGAAAGACGCCACTGGTTCAGTTGTTCATATTGATCCAAGTAAGCCGCCGCCCATTGCACCAAAAGACCGACCGTGGTGCGAATCAATGTTGGGGAAACGTACCGGGCCCGAGCAATAAAGCTAGACGTGTAGGAAGCCACGGCCACCCGCATAACGGTTGAACCAGGGGTTGTCTTCTTTCCCAGGGTTCCATTACGAGGTGGGGAATTGGTCTGACTAGTGGAGGTAGTAGTGGGGGATTCGCACAGTTTGGCAACCAGAGTACCCAGAAATATGTCCGGAAAGGTAGTCTCCAAAGAACAGAGGTAAAACATGGCAAATTGCGTATAGCGGGATTTGAATGTAGTGAGAATCACTCGATCAAATACGTCGAGTAGGATGTAAAAGTACTCTTGCCGTAAATGACGGTTACGAATGAGGGACTGCTGAGCTTCCTCGGTATCGATCGTGATCGGATCTTTATCCGACTGAAATTGGGACAAGTAGGCAAACAATTGTTCAAACATGCAATCCAATTTGGAAACCATGTCCCTAATATTCATACCCGACACTTCCCCGCCATCAGCTTCATCGATATCGCCCTCCTCATCACTTTCCATAGTAAAAGTGTTTTTGGCCTCATTGTCATCGTTGTCGTCGTCAGCGGATTTTTGGTTTGCACTCTCTCCTAGTCCGTCGTCATCATCCTCATCTTCCGACTCGTCGTCCAGTTCCTCAATTTCCACCTGGATTTCTACATCAATTTGGATCATACGATCTACCAATAACCTGATCAGCTGGGACCGAAGGCTCGGAACATAGTCCAAAATGCGCAAGAGGTTATTCACAAACTGTTGGTGGTGCGTAAGACTCTTAGTTTTGTGAGGGAACCGTGCCGCCAATGCAGGGTAAAGTACCGAGTGGGCGGTGGGTACCAAGGAAAGAATACGTTGGAGTGCAATATGAGCCCGGCTGTACACTTCAGCTTGGGAAACCTTCATGGAAGTGGCGGTCGTATGGGTGGATGAACCATCGTCACCTTCCAAAAAAACATTGGGCGCTGCCAAATGCCTCACCAAATGTTCAATCACCGGAGGGGTGGACGAAGGTTGGGCCGAGACGAAGTTTCCCAAAAATTGGGTATACATCGACACCAATACGGCATCCGATTGGATAATCCACTGGAGACTGAGAATGGCAGTGATGAGCGAATGGCACCGAGAGTCCAACGTCGAAATAACCCGATTAAAAGAGGTAACCCAGGCCAGCATCTGTCTTGTTACCAAAGTGTTGGCCGTGGAATCCACCTCTGACTGATTATTTAGGGCGTCCACAACATTGGCATTAATTGTAGAAAGTTCGCTAATGATTTCATTGTACTGACGAGATTCCCCCGCTTTAAATTGTCGAATGGCGTTGGTAATATACGATGTCATCATGGCAGCCCGGTCCAACCCCGGACCGGTGGCAGTTCCCGGGGAAATAAACCCCATGGTCGTTTGTGTTTCGATGGCCATGGCGCTAAGGTCGGCCGCTATATCTTCGTTTACACCGGGGTCGAGTATTTCGCCGCCTATATTAAATCGAACAGACTTTTTAAGTTTGCGGCGTTTGGCCGAATTGAAAGTCGAAGTGGTAAGTGATAAACCGGAAGGCTGGTCAAGTGTTGACGACAGCACCATACCACGGTAAGCAGACGATAAAATAAGGCCAGTTACGGATTATTATAGAACGGACTTGCGAAGCAACAAGCAGCGAATGGGCTATTATTGACACTTGCAAGGCATAAATATAATCAAGAAAGCAGCAATGGTAAGAAAAAAAAACGAAATGATAATGTACTGACGTCCTTGGAGAAAAAAAACATATAGATAACGAGACCAGCAGTCCACCCTACAGCAGTGTACAGAAAGGTAAGGGAGAAATAACGAGACGTTGATACTGGCTGTGGTAAACACCTATAAGAACAAATGCAACGTATGTCCAGTGTTAAAAAGTAACACCGAGAAATATAAAAAAAAGAGATTTCGCAATACACAATGTGAGCCCAACTCATAAATAAAGTGATATTTTTATTAAAGAAATCGCACAAATAGTGATTGTAAAAAAAAAATATTTAAAAAGGCTGTGTGGTAAAACGGTTTGTGGCACAGGGAAGGATTTATATCACGTGATTAATTACTAAAGCGACTTACAAAGCCAGTCACCTGACTGCGGATGAGATTCCCATAGGCTCCCTTCCCCTCCCTAGCACAGAGTGGTCCAGCTGGTCCGTCGATAGGCTTGACCGAAGTGGTGGAACCACTTCGTTAGAATTAAGATGGATATCAATTTGAAAGCAGAAGGGGTTAAGGGCACTGCGGCGGGGGGAAGGATTGCCTAATCGCCTGTGCCCTGTGATTTCACTAACTAGGGGATCTCTCTCTCTGTAGCCTTTTTTTGTCTTTTGGATCTTGTCCAACTCCCCCTCCCCCTCTTTATACCCCTATCCCTGTCCAAGCAAATATTTCTAGAGTTCGTAAGGTTCATACCTGCTTTGTCTTGTAACACTCGCAAAGAAACCGTAGCACAACTTCCCTATCATCCTTTATGTTTCTTTTTCTTTTTATTCGATATTCATATTGTGCAGCTTAGAAGGAATCCTTTACTGTGTCTGGAATGTTCCCCCTTTTGGCGGATATCCGTTTACCTCACCACCAAGACTAACCAGCCAACCAACCAACCAACCGTGGACTATAAGGTCAGTACTTCTTCCCTCCCTTCATTTCCACTTATCTTCCTTTGGCGCTATTTTCACTTATCTGTTTCTTTCTGTATTCCTTTTTCTTTTATTATTTTCACTGTTGTACCTGTGTCTACCATCTTGACGAGTGTCTTTTTTTCGCTTGTATTAGAAAATCGCTTACATTTTCTTCTCCTCTTATCCGTTACTTCAACCAGGTGCTTACATTCTTATTCCATCATGTCGGAACACCACGAAAAACTACTGTAAGTAATTTCTACATCATTTAATACACCAATATCGGACAGTAACCAATGTTCACTTCTGCCGATGTGCTTTTCTCATCACTTCAAAAAAGATATAACCAGATTGCCTATTTCCGTAGGCAGATGTCGGAATGTATCAGAAATGTTAAAGAACGCCGGAGGGTGAAAGAAATGACGCGCCCAATTCCTGTGCTTGACGAACTCTACACCTACTCCAACTGACTTTACTGGCTAAATATCCTGTGTAGCGTGACAGATGAGGCGACATAGGTTCTATGTGTCCAGTAGGAATTCGACAGCTCCCTAAATCCGCAGTCCTCGGATCTAAAACACCTCAGGCAATCTACTCTACTTGAGGCGTGGAGGAAGTGGTTTTTCAATACAATTACTTGACACCAAATCGGTGATAGTTCCATGTAAGAGGTAGCCATTTCTCCCAATGGTATATTGACACTAACTTTAATCTTTTTTATGTGCGTTTTGTAAATATAACGGAATAATAGTGACAACGCTGGAATCGACCCCAGCCAGCAACCCGGAGACGACCGTCTTGCTACCGCTATCCTACGCCGAAAATCGGCTCCCAATAAATTGATTGTGGACGATGCCACCAACGACGACAACTCCGTGGTGACCCTGTCCACAGCTACCATGGAACGACTCCAACTCTTCCGGGGTGACACCGTGCTGGTCAAGGGTAAAAAGCGTCGTGATACCGTCCTGATTGTGTTGGCCGATGACACCTGTGACGACAACAAGATCCGCATGAACAAGGTGGTACGCCAGAACCTGCGCGTCTGGTTGGGTGATATCGTATCGGTGCACCCGTGTCCGGATATCAAGTACGGTAAACGGGTTCACGTGCTCCCAATCGATGATACGGTGGAGGGTGTCACGGGTAACCTATTCGACGTGTACCTGAAACCATACTTTTTGGAAGCCTACCGCCCTGTTCGCAAGGGCGATCTTTTCCTGGTCCGAGGAGGGATGAGGGCTGTGGAATTCAAAGTGGTGGAGACGGACCCACCCGAGTATTGTATCGTGGCCCAGGATACAGTTATTCACTGCGAAGGGGAACCCATCAAGCGCGAAGACGAAGAACAAAACCTCAATGCCGTGGGTTACGACGATATTGGCGGTTGCCGTAAACAAATGGCGCAGATCCGCGAACTGGTGGAACTTCCCCTTCGTCACCCGCAGCTGTTTAAATCCATCGGTATCAAACCACCCCGCGGTATTCTCATGTACGGTCCCCCCGGTACCGGTAAGACCTTGATCGCTCGTGCGGTGGCTAACGAAACGGGTGCTTTCATCTTTTTGATTAACGGTCCGGAAATTATGAGTAAGATGGCCGGTGAAAGCGAAAGCAATCTCCGCAAAGCCTTTGAAGAAGCCGAAAAGAATTCCCCGTCGATCATCTTTATTGACGAAATCGACGCCATTGCTCCCAAGCGGGATAAGACCAACGGCGAAGTGGAACGTCGGGTGGTTTCGCAACTGCTGACCCTGATGGACGGTTTGAAGGCCCGATCCAATGTGGTGGTCATGGCGGCCACCAACCGCCCCAACAGCATTGATCCCGCGTTACGTCGGTTCGGACGGTTTGATCGGGAAGTGGACATTGGGATTCCGGACCCCATTGGTCGCTTGGAGATTCTGCGTATTCACACCAAGAATATGAAACTGGACGAAGACGTAGACCTGGAAAAGGTAGCCTCGGAAACCCACGGTTTTGTGGGGGCTGACTTGGCCGCTCTGTGCTCGGAAGCCGCCATGCAACAAATTCGGGGCAAGATGGATCTTATCGACCTGGAGGAAGACACCATTGAGGCCGAAGTACTGGATTCCCTGGCGGTGACTATGGAAGATTTCCGCTACGCTTTGGGCGTGTCTAACCCTTCGGCCCTGCGCGAAACCGTGGTGGAAGTGCCCACTGTGAGTTGGGACCAAATCGGTGGATTGGAAGGTGTCAAACAGGAACTCCAAGAAACCGTGCAGTACCCGGTGGAACACCCCGAAAAGTTCCTCAAGTTTGGTATGTCCCCTTCCAAGGGTGTGTTGTTTTACGGCCCCCCTGGGTGCGGTAAAACACTACTGGCCAAGGCCATCGCCAACGAGTGCCAGGCCAACTTCATTTCCATCAAGGGTCCCGAATTACTCACCATGTGGTTTGGTGAATCGGAAGCCAACGTCCGGGACGTATTTGACAAGGCTCGTGCTGCCGCCCCCTGTGTTATGTTCTTTGACGAATTGGATTCGGTAGCCAAGGCTCGTGGTAACTCATCCGGTGACGCCGGTGGTGCCGGAGACCGAGTACTCAACCAAATTTTGACGGAAATGGACGGTATGAATGCGAAGAAGAACGTGTTCGTGATCGGTGCTACTAACCGACCGGACCAGATCGACCCCGCTTTATTGCGTCCCGGTCGTTTGGACCAGCTGATTTATATTCCATTGCCCGACGAATCCTCCCGTTTGAGTATTCTCAAGGCTACCCTGCGTAAATCGCCCGTAAGTTCCTCCGTGGACTTGAACTTTATCGCCAAATCTACCCAAGGGTTCAGCGGGGCTGATTTGACCGAAATTTGCCAGCGGGCTTGTAAATTGGCCATCCGGGAAAGCATTGAACAGGACATCCGTCATCAACGGGAACGTGTGGCCCGCGGTGAAGACGCTAACCTGATGGATCAGGACGACGACCTGGAGGTTGAGGAAGTAGACCCCGTGCCTGAGCTAACCCGTGCCCACTTTGAAGAAGCCATGCGGTACGCCCGTCGGTCCGTGTCAGATGGTGATATTCGTCGCTACGAAATGTTTGCCCAAAATATGCAACAGAGTCGTGGTTTCGGAACCTTTAAATTCCCCAAGGGTGGCGTAGATGGTGCCGCACCCGGTGGTACTGGTTTTGACGGGGCAGCTGGTCAGTCATCAAGCATGGATGTCGCTTCGGGTAATACAGGATTCGTAGATGAAAATGCCGACGATGACTTGTACTCGTAAATACTCCTCTCTCTTCCCTGTTCATATATTCGCCACATTTAAAAAAATTTTTGTGGTTTTCGGTGAGTCCGACCCTCTTGCCAGTATGTCCCCTTTTTTTTCTTGAACTCTGGTTCACGGTGCTGCTGTCAATGTTTTTATGTTTCATTTCTTGAGAGAGATTTTTAGCCTGGCTTTGGTGAATGATTCCCTACCGCTCATCATTCAAGTATATTCTTTAATCGTGTTTTTTTTTCTTTCATTTCTGCTTTTCTTTGATCTGATCTGATTTATCTCCATTGATATGTTTGTACTGTTGTGTTCAATATGCTGACTGATTTTCAGTTTTTGTTGTTGTTGCTCACCCTTATCTACAACAATAAAAATTGATAGGACTCGTCATCCACTTAATATTGATTTCGCACCGTGATAATGGTGTGAGTTCCCGTGACTTGGAGTGATTCCTCACAAGTTCACCAGTGGGAAGTTTTTTATGCTCCCTTGCCCACTTTTTTTGTTAAACCAGTGGGGCAGTTATTGGTGGGCTCTATCACCCCAAAAGAGAACTCGGCTGGATGCCAGAGGTTCTCCCAACCCGGTGAGAGCGTTGGCTGGTGCTGAACCCATTTCCCATCTGTCCCCTCGTCCCATTCAAAGGTTTCAATGTACTAGTTGATCGTAGCAAGCACCTTTTGCATGTTACCTTTTTTTTCAGCTTTCGATTTTTATATAGCCAGAGGTAGTGGCTAACTCACCAACTATTACAACTGATTCGATCTCAGGCTCCCGCTTATTTATAAGCATAGCTAGTCTTTATTGACGTTGCACCTGTTTAGACTTTGTAACCAACCCCATCCCCCCGTTTTAATAATGTCGACGATCGCTCGCGCTACTTCAGGCTTGGTACGCCAAGGTACTCGCACCTACGCCACAGCGAGTACCGGTTCGTCCGTTTCGGTTCCGTTGGCCTTGCACGGAATCGAAGGCCGTTATGCTACGGCTTTGTTTACGGCGGCGGCCAAGAAGAACACACTGCCACAAGTGGAAGCGGATCTCAAGAAATTGCAGGCGTTGGTGACCAAGGAAGCCAAAGTGCGCCAATTCTTGGAGAATCCCATTTTGGGTAAACATGCACGTAGACAGGGTGTGGACGTGATTACGCAGGGCCAACAGGTGAATGCGGTGACCAAGAACTTTTTGCAAGTGTTGGCGGAGAATAGTCGTTTGGCGGAGACTTCCAAGATTATCCAGGCTTACCACAGTTTGATGGCGGCGTACCGTGGTGAATTGCAGGTGACGGTGACTTCTAGCAAGGCTTTGGGACAGGACCAGTTGAACCGACTTAAATCTAGTTTGAGCAAGGGAAAATTGGTACAGGGAGCCAAGAGTTTGAACGTGGTTAACAAGGTTAACCCGGCCATTGTGGGTGGAATCATTATCGAGTTTGGCGACAAAACCATCGATATGTCGTTGTCTTCCAAGTTGACCAAGTTGGACAAATTGCTGACTGACACCATCTAAATTTTATCAAGTGCGGCGAGCTATAAACTATCACTCGGGGGTACCGCTTTAATTTGGCCGTTTTGGTTTAAACCATGTCTAGTCGCTGATGTTGGATGTTGTTTTCATGAACTTTGACTATTGCCATACCAGACTGGTGCATTCGGTAACTTATTAAACGATTATATAAATCTTTTTTTTTCTTGGATATGACATTGAATATTATTTAGATGACGGAAATTTTATTGCGAAATATCAATCCAGAAAAATTAGCGTTGCTAAAAAGCATACCCCATTTTAGTTGAAATGATAACTTGTGATCCAGGAAACAGGAAATCTTCGTGTAGATATAACTATTTTATGTCAGTGCCAACAGAGAATGCTAGCTGATGTGACCGTCTTGCGGAAAAATGGGAAATAATTTATTAGGGTTACTTGGGTTCGGAGTAGATTCGTGGATGGCTAACGAGAAAGATCAGGCGACAGAAGTAAACTGGTTACCCCGGGGTACATTAGAGGCCGTTAAAACGATATCCATGTCCACATCTCGTCCGAAATATTTCCTGACATATTTATGATGGTTGGCACGTATATACTCACATAAATATGAGTTAACAGTCTGCATAAAAGCGACAGATGCTGGAACGAAATTTACATGTATCGAACCTAGGTATGAAAGTGACTTAGGGGCAACGCATCCTCCCAATTCGCATTTTTCCTTTGCAAGTCGTTACCACTCCTTCACCTTTTTAGATCATCTTGGCTCCTTTTATTGATGCCTTTCTCTGATAACTTTGGTAGTTAGATATTTAAATGAATTTATAATGGGGTAAACACTATCCCCCCCCACTGAACGAATACTTGTCAAGAGGTCATTATGGTTAGCCCTCCAAATGTACTCAGGCGACTTGGAAGGAGGAGGACCTATGAAGGACTCCCCCATCCAAAGTCGCGAAAGAGCCACTTCCCTTGACGGCAAGAAGCCAAGGAAGGATAGAGAAGGAACCAGGCCCCTGGTGCAACGTGTCCCACCCAGTTACACATGGTATGCCTTTATGATTGAGTGCAATTGGCAGTAATCCGCACCGCGGAGGCAATAATTCAAGGGAGACCACGTCTATGATATATCCCCTATTTATTCATAGGAGGTATTCCACCTCAGGAGATGGTATCGGGACAGGAGAGAATCAAGATAGGCTAGCTCCCAGTGAACCGTCCCATCCGTTCATGACATGCCAATTCTGCATCACCCTGTCTCTGGCGAGGATCCTATAAATAGGTCAAGCTTTCAAGAGCCGAGACTCCTTCATGTGCTACAATAATAAAATATGTTTACTCAAATCTACCCATGATGTTAATTGCTTGGTAATCCCACTCGGTTTATCACAGTATGCTATCGCCTGAACAGCGGAAACCAGGTACCACTTGTTCTGATGGAAAGAACCAGTTGGAATGACTTATTCATCACGTGGCTGTTGGTTGAGGTCTGTCACAGAAGAGGATGATAAGTGAACGTCACGTGCCAAAATCACCGTGGGAGGGTTATTTTTTCCTTAAATAATATCACCCATCATTAGGCACTCTGGCCAGGTTCTGATGATTCGCCGAATTGGTGGGGGTTTATAACCGTGACGGAGATGGTGAGTAACGCTACCAATCAGCAGTATCTTTTCACTTATGCAGTTATTCTACGGGCTTTGGGAAGGGAAATTGGAAGCAGCGGAAGAAAGAGGGCCAATGCGATTATGTATTTAAATACCCACACGTCACTATTTTAGCAAGCCCAGAGTCCGTTTCTTTGCTTACTGTTTCTAGTGTAACTGAACTTGTGTTTTCGTACGCTGGACTTTTCTGACTTGTATTCCCTATCCAGTTCCTCAGTCAATATTTTTGCTTCGTGGTTGTTTAAGCCATCATGGAAACCCTTTTCTCTTTTGTCAACGAAAACCAAGACAAATATGTCGAAAAGCTACGCGAAATCGTGAGTATTCGTAGCGTAAGCAGTAGCGCCGATTATCGTCCTGATACTATTCGTATGGGAGAATGGCTTATTGCGGAATTGAAACGTCTGGGAGCTAGGTAAGACTGGTTGGTAGAATGGGCATTGGCTGTCGTAGGGTAATTTTTATATTGTAGCACCTCCACCATACCCTTGACAAGTAATAATTGCCAAGACACCTTCGGTACTAGTGCTAACCTTGTTCTTCCATTGTGCGTGGCCTGTGGACGTTGCAATTGCTTCTGAAAACCTATCTATCTCACTGGACGTGTCCCAATGGGTTATACGCTTACAGCACTAAACGTGTGGAACCGGGTACCCAAGAATTGGAAGGTACCACTGTACCGCTGCCCCCCGTGGTACTTGCTACTTACGGTACCGACCCCAGCAAGAAAACAGTACTGATTTACGGTCACTATGACGTACAACCAGCGTTACTGAGCGACGGGTGGACCCATGACCCTTTTACCCTCACCGAGGATGAAAAGGGACGCTTGTTGGGCCGCGGTGCCTCTGATGATAAAGGTCCCGTATTGGGTTGGCTGTGTGTTATTGAAGCCTTCCAAAAGACCGGTTTGGACCTCCCCGTAAACATCAAGTTTTGCTTCGAAGGTATGGAGGAAAGCGGCAGCGTAGGGTTGGATCAAGTGATTATCCGTGAGGCCAGTGACTACTTCAAGGATGTGGACTGTGTTTGCATCAGTGACAATTACTGGTTGGGTACCTCCAAACCGTGTTTGACGTACGGTCTGCGTGGGGTTAGCTACTTCCAATTGTCCGTCAAGGGACCTGCCAAGGATTTACACTCGGGAGTGTTTGGAGGTACCGTGCATGAACCCATGACAGACCTGGTCCATTTAATGACTCGTCTGGTGGATGTCAACGGCAAAATTTTGATTCCGGGTATTATGGACCAAGTGGCCGAACTGACCGACGAAGAAAAACGAATTTACAAGGATATTTCGTTTGATATCCAGGACCTTCGCGGGTCTTTGGGTTCGGAAACGGAAATTCACGAATCGGCCGAGGAGGTGTTAATGCATCGTTGGCGTTACCCTTCGTTATCGTTGCATGGTATAGAAGGGGCGTTTTATTCCCCTGGTGAAAAGACGGTCATCCCGGCCAACCCCATCGGGAAATTCTCCATCCGTACCGTACCCAATATGGACTCTGACAAGGTGACTGAGTTGGTGTGCGACTACGTCAAGAGCGAATTTAAGAAATTAGGCAGCAAAAACACTGTGGATGTTTGGTGTGGTCACGCCGGAAGACCCTGGGTGAGTTCTCCCAATCATTGGAACTTTGTGGCCGCTGCCAAAGCGGTGGAAACCGTATTTGGTTGTAAACCCGACTTGACCCGTGAAGGGGGGAGTATTCCCGTCACGCTTACCTTTGAGGAAGCCCTGGGCAAGAATGTGTTGTTACTTCCCATGGGCGCCAGTGATGATGGGGCTCACTCTATTAACGAAAAGGTCGACCGTCGTAACTTTGTGGAAGGTATCAAACTGTACGGTGCCTACTTTTATGAATTGGCTAAACTTGCCAAGGAGTAATTAAGGAGTTGTGTAATGGACATTGTGGTCTCTCTCTGTGTTGGCCATGGGTGTACTTTTTGATATTGATGATTTTTTTGTCGTCATTGTATTAATTTGGTAAAACCAATTGGTGCATCTGTGCTGAATCCCGGCGTACTGTGACTTGCTTTTTTATTTATCTATCTGACCTTGCTGAAGTTGACGGGAATAAACAACACTAGCCGAGCCATTCATTTATTTTCACTTTTGCCGGTTCGTAGAATTTGAGCAGGTTTTAAATAATCAAGGTACGATGTAGTGGTACTCGGGATATCCATTGACGTGGTAAGCAGGGTGCAAATATAGCAAACGAACCTTTTTAACCCTGTGATAAATAGGCCTAAACCGACAAGGTCTTTGCTGAGTGGTGGACCCTTTCCAATTAGGCCAATCTCCCCCGCTTGAATTCCCACCCGTCCACTGTAGGCGTTATGGAGCTTGGGTAATATTCCGAGTATGGTATTTGCCAGATCTGATAATCAACCCATGAACAAGATCCTACTGCGAATTTTGAACTAGCACCACCGGCATAAATTTATTAAAATACAAAAGCCATTCACTATTTCTTACAAAACGAAAAAAAAAAGAAAATAAGTATGTGCTAAATTTATCGACTACAAGTTTGAAAAAATTAGTGGCAGTTAAATAGGTATGCGCATATTCCAGTATCTCAAACATTGCTAAGAAACGAAAAATTATGTAACAAAACAACACCAAGGGAGACATATTTACAAGTGAGATAGGTAACATGTTAAGGAGTGACAATAAACAAGGAAAAGTGGGATCGGACGTACAACAAGTAGTCATAAAATATAATCTTAGTATAAAACACTAGAATCAGCTCTTCGAATTGGAACCAAACAGGTGCAACAGCAAAAAGTCATACCAGTCACAGAATGACAAGGTGGATAACAAGGGGAGAAGGATACAGAACAATGTAGCACAATTTTCGAAACAACTCCCCTGAACTTGGATACCTTCTTTTGTTAATGATAATGCTGATCCAAGACTTTTTTGGTAAACTCGGCAAATGTATAGCCAGAGCGTAACTCGTCCAGGACACTTGGCTGCATAAATACCACAAAGGTATTACGCGAGATGTACCGAGGGTCCAATGCACCGGTAGTTGGGGAAGGAACCCCCTGACTGACCGAAGGACACCGAGGTTGGGGCCCACGCACACAATGCGGAGTGGCCCGTAAGAAATTATTGGAGACGATTCCCAACGCCGAACCGATTTGAAAGGCCAAACAGTCCGATGGGATACGCACTTGGACTACTTGACCGGAGCGGGTACGAATGTACAAACCGGCGCCGGAGTCCGGACAGGGCACGGTGGGGAGCTTGGGTGGACCATCCCGAGCGGTGACCGAGGCATCAAACAGGGGTTGTATACTGGTATACTGAGCGGCCGTCACACCCGTTAGACAAGAATGATCCATATGCCAACCACACCACGAGTCGATATCGTCCGAATTGTCACCCGAGTTTGAAGGGTGATCGGGTTCTTCCTCCTCTTTACCCTGTTCCGCAGGGCAAAAGTAATAAAGCATTCGAGCCTTCATCGTATCCGAGTTTTTAATAAGCCGTTGCAAATAAGCCGGATTATACTCGGGCACTTTAGTAGCAAGGTACTTGTCGCAGTGTACGGCCAGTAAAGCCCCCACCTGAATGACCAACTGGCCCAAATTCTGAAAGGCGTCCTTAAACCCCAGCAGGTCCGCTTCCTTCGGCCACAAGTTACCCGCATAGTACTCCGGATACGCTTGTACCAAACTAGGGTCGGTAACAGGTTGGTCCTGAATAGGGTTGGCGTAAAACGATCCCTTGGCCAAATCCGGTTTTCCATTCATAATTTCCTTGCCGTGACTCCACCCAAAATGGTACTTGCTCTCCTCTTGTTCCAATTCGCGCTTGACCGACGGTGGTAAATGGGCTAACCGGGGTGCGAAATTGAGTAGGGCTTGACGGTGTTCTACCAGGTGGGGTACGTTTTGGACAATTACTACACCCAGGCAATGGTCATGCTCGCCAAAGGCTTCTTCGATAGCCGAGTGCAGGTCGCCCGGGAGTTCTTCGGTCAATTGGGCAAAGTCCACCACGACTACGCCTTCGGGGGTCCTCTTAATAGCCTTGTCCATCTGACCCATTGTGTATGGGGCAAAAGGCTTATGTATATAGCTGAGCAATACGAGGAGACACCGAGAACAATATCAAAGATAAAAAAGTAACGCTGGGTAAAAAAATCACTAAACTAAGTGGTAGTAGTCACAAATATTATGTGAGGATATTTACCCCAAACGTTTGGCCAAGAGCAGGGACACTTAAGCAGGTGAGAAAGCCAACATAAAAAAGGATCAGCAAAAATTCCCTTGGCAGGATACAAGGGCTGATTCTTTAACCAAGTGAACGATTAAATGGCAGAGTACCACTTTAGGATGCCCACTGTCGAGGATCTTGGGAAAGAGTATTCCTTTACTGTAAAAAATAGTCGCCCAGCATTTCTTCCATCAACTGTTGGGAGGGGGGCAGTGCTGTCCTACTTGCGTTGTGTAACCTTTTCGCTGGACTCGCATGTATAACATCATGGGTCGGCCGTTGGTGGCTGGTTGAGCGGCACTAATCACAAGGTCACTGAAAGGTCGATGAAAAGAATGTCATAAAGAGGAACCATGAAGCCACTGCCAACCGTATAGCGGCCGTATGCAGGAGAGTGTCACTTTTAGCAGTGCACACAATAGGCATTATCGATTACATCATTATTTTTTCAGAGTTTGACCATTGGTTTATTCTTGTTTCGACTAGCAATAAATATATATCCTTTAAAAGCAGCACGCTTTAATTTGATACTCGCCCTCATAGCAAACATATACCATAGTAGAGTTCAACCATTAACGCTTGACCCATGTGTACTTCTTACGGGCCTTGGGTTGACCAGTCTTTTTTCGCTCCACCATACGGGGATCCCGCTGCAGCAGGCCTTGTGCATCCAGTTCGGATTTAAGATCGGGATTGTACAACGCCAGAGCTTTGGCAATACCCAACGCCAACGCTTCCGACTGACCCGTAGTACCGCTACCTCGCACTTTGGACCACACGTTGTATTGACCCAAACTCCGGACCACCTGCAGTGGGTAAATCACGGCTTCCCGAGGTACAGCGTTGATAAAGTAGTCCGCCAGGGGTTTACCATTGATGTAAATATGTCCTTCACCCTTGACTAACCACACCTGGGCACAAGCTTCCTTACGGCGACCCACCGCGTAGGCCCGACCGAGTTCGTCAACCTTGGCTCGGGTAGTGCGCTGGCCGTGGTGGTCCAACGAACGAGCCATGAAAAACCTGAGGTAGGTTTTGATATTCTCTGGCATCGGATCCAAACATAACAACCAGTGTAGGCGGTACAACAAATTATAGTATTGGCCTTCGCGTAATTTGATACCCAGTTTGGTGCTAAGCACGTCCAGGGCCAGGAACGGTTCGGTAAATTGTTTACGAATTTCCGGGTCGGCATCTTTCACACTGAAACCCATCTTTTTGAGCTTTTCCAATTCAAACATCAACTGAGTGGTTTTCTGAGTGTTGGAAAACACCGGATGGTTCAAGTCTTGGATGTGACACTTGACCAAGGCATCCAAGCCCACGAGGATATCGTTGTACACGACGTTACCGGTAAAATAGGTAGCAGATACGGGTCGATTCCGGGATATCAATTCCGTAGTGAAAATATCTTCCTTTGATAAGGCATCAGTTAACGAAAAAGTGGACTGTAAACGACGTGCAAGAGGTTGACCAAGAGAAACCGCTGTGGTTAACCGGCCACTAGCCGGCGTGAGCCACATCGAGGCAAGACGCGTTAAGGACTGCATGGTTTTGTCTAGATTATGAGCGACAGCACAATAAACGGTGAGCCGTAAGGAATGGAAATTATACAGGGGGCACCAGCCCAAAGTGATCAACAATCCGAATCCACCCTCTCACTTCACAAAAGGATATTGAGTGATAGTGACACGGAGATGGACAAAAAAACAAACCCAATGCCACACGTGTAGGAAAATGGAAATCAAAGAATGGTAAACTAAATCAAACAAGCGACAAAGAGCCACTGGGAATTATCCATGTTTTGAGTATGATTTGAGTCTTACCTTGACAATTCGTATTTGGAATCAGGTAGAAATAGAATTGATTAGATTCGTAACTGGTACATTTTTTTTCTCCAAATCGCTATATATACGAAAATAGAGTACCCCTACAATATTCCCTGCCTTCCCCCTTGCTACTCACTGATTGGTAATGGGGGGAAATACACAAACA
>JAOPJG010000603.1:0-20173 GCA_027478255.1 Dispira simplex | reverse complement strand
TTATATGTCTTATGACATTAGTATTAGTTAAATCCAATGTTTATTAAAGGCTATTAGTTTACCCAATTCCCAACATTATCAATTAAAATGTGAGTAAAAAAAAGGGACATCCCAAGATTCGTTGTGTTTTCAACACTCCCTACTATCGTCCTCAAATTTATGGTCCTTTCCTATAAAAGACTTACATTCGTGCTTCTGTGTACTCCCTCTATTCACACTTTCTTGTGGAAAATAGTACAGGGATGGCAATGATTTAGGGCGGGGTTGGGGATAATCTAAAGTCTGCTCAGGCATCAGGTTTCTAAGCTATTGATATGATCCTGGTTCCCTAGACCGTTGAAAATCCTTAGCCTGGGTGCGTTGCCCCGTGTCATAAACTCTACCACCAGGGTATGTTAGATTTACCACTTTTGTCTTTTCCCCAACGTTAGATACGGCACCTTTGAGGTAAGTTAAGCTGGCAAATTGGTACTACTCTTTGATGAAGTAAGATGTTACAACTGGGATCCCTGAACCAGATGAAAGAACCTGGATAAACAATGAAGGAAAGTATGATCTAAGACCTCCAACCCTAACCCTGGTGCTATGGATAAAGAGTGATGAACATGAATGGTACAAGAGATGGATAACCCGCTCTATGAACCCGGGCTTTCGAAAGAAAAAAAAAGCTTGAGTCCGCTTTGTTTACACTCCCAAACTCTTGATGTGTTTGTGACCCGGTGCCCTTTTATTGATTTTTATAAGCGATGTATGGGTAAATGTTAAGGATTGGATAAACAGTAGCCTTTAATAAACAATGGATAAACAATAAAGTAAGCAATGTCTTCTCTAGAGAAGTACTCTGCTATCAGTGATAGCTAGTTATATACCTCATTGATGAGGATGAGTCACGTGATAATAAGATGTAACCAGAGACAGAGAACAACGAAATATTAACAGTAAACTTTATATTTACTATTATTTTTTTTGCTTTCGGTGGTGAAGTTAGATATACAAGCCTAACTATTATTGACTCCAAGTGCCCAATATTAGCATCAGGGAAGTGGCCTTAGTTATGATGTATATAAAAAGCCAATCAACCGGGCCATTTGAGTTATACCCATCACACTTGAATATTTATTTCGCATTGTGACATTAATCACATTTAGGTATCTACTCCGATATCTTCATTTCAGTTCATTTCACTGGTAAAACTTTGACTATATCTAACTGTTTATTTCGTGACTGTTATTTCTTGCATTGACAGACTTTCATATTTCATCACTATGAAGCTTTCCAAGGGTATTTTGATCATTGCTGCCACCAGCTTAGTCTCAACCCCAACCTGGAGTGCCCCCACGGATCACAAGGATCTTTACCAGCATCAACATCAGCATCAGACTCACTCAAGAAGTAAGTCATCGCATACCAAAATACACCACGCATCCCATGCCGTACGTTACCATTTGGGCACTCCATTGCCATTATCGTTCAACCCAAACGCTCGTCATTGCTGCCATCACAAGACAAATTTGGCTAACCAACACATCCACGTTTATCGCTTATAACCTATGTTGGGTAAGGACCATAAAAAGTATATCATGGACTTGGATAAGCACGGAAAGCACCATGTGTCCCTGGCTCACCACCATTTGGCATTGAAGTGGCTGTACATCACTCGGGAAATCGTTGGTAACATGTCTGATAAGGTTCTGCATACGGTAATCCAGACCCTATTGGCCTAGGTATTCAGAGGGAGGTTTCTTCATTCGTTATTTTCTTTCTTTCGTGCTGCATTTTTTTGTTTTGTTATTCTTTTAGGGAAAGATAGTCTTTAATAAACTAAACTTTGAGATAGACTGTAAACTATAAACGGTAAACTGGGGGAGAGTTGGAAACACTTAAACATTGATAAACAACTATAAACTAAAATCAGACCGAAAGTAAGAGTGGCGGATAAAATCACGTGAGTTGAATTACTGACGGAGATGGAAAACATGGAGATTAACATATTCTATTTGGCATATCTGATTTTTTGTGGTGTTCAAACCAATACCATTCATATATCAATGCGGAATAACAATTGAATTATAACCCCCCCCCACTTTCACCATATTCGTGGAGAACTCATAGTAAACTGACGCTTTTTTTATCTTGGAAAGCAATACATAAACAGCGCCGTTGGTACCATAATGTTGTCCATCAAACAGGCGCTTTCGGATAACCGTTAATTGGAATAAAAAAATCCAAATGTGTTAAAATGTACATTGGGACAGGTTTTACCCTACGAACCCCATACCAATTTAGCGATATGGCCCCCATAACACAATAATGTACCGACTCCACCAGGGTAGTACTTTGT
The DNA here is from genome assembly GCA_027478255.1 of Dispira simplex. Classification (NCBI taxonomy): domain Eukaryota; kingdom Fungi; phylum Kickxellomycota; class Dimargaritomycetes; order Dimargaritales; family Dimargaritaceae; genus Dispira; species Dispira simplex. The sequence goes on along the minus strand of JAOPJG010000603.1, from coordinate 17,832 downwards.
TGGTAATATATTTTATTTTCATGTATGGCAGTCAAAAAAAAACCCAAGACGACTTGCGGTTTACGAAATGAGAATAATCCAACCGATGATGAAGAAAAAGAGATAAATGGGATACACCGCCAACAAACGACGATTGGGAAGGTGTGCATCGGCCAAGAACCCTACGGAAGCATAAGTAGCCCACAAGATAGCGACAATAACCACAATAAGTCGTATGAAAAGCGTGCTGATGAATAAAGTGACTAATCCGGCCACGCACAGGGGAAATATGCAATAACCCAAGATGCACACACTTTGAAAAAATGATATTTTGCCCCCGAGAAGTTTGGAATTTAACGTTACTACGGCGGCCCCGCACCATACAATGACAAACACGCCAGTGAACACCGCGGCCGACTGTTGATCAGGTGCTTGCAAACTCATAACAATGGCCAGCCACAAGCAGAGGAGTAGAGGGCCCCAAAGATCCCACTCGCGTAACGCGTGTTCCTGGGAACGAGGAAGTAGCACCTGCGATAGTTTGGTCCACACGTTCTTGAGATCGCGTGCCTATACCCATGAGTAAAAATAACAAAATTTATAGTTGACCATGAACGTTAGTATGTTATTAAATATCGAATTGGTTACCGTGAATTTGTAGAAAATACGCGCCATCCCTACTTTGACCACAGGTGTTAAAGAGGTGTTAAAAATCACACTCCAAGTTATAACAAGTCTATATACCATCCAGGAAAAAGGTATTGTACCAGGTAGTGAACTTGGTTGTCCTAACGCCTGTACTATGGTGTACATAAGCAAAACAACAAACGGCAGATGGTAACAACATACTCTGTAACCCTAGAGGTACATTGAAACCCCACTGTCTTTCAATCCAAGCACCAAAGGACTTACTATAGTGGTCAACACGGGTTCGTCAAGGGTATTACCATAGCTAGTCGTTGCAACTGCGGTAAGCGAACCTCCACTGGTACCGGCGGAGTAGTTGGCGGTAGATGTGCCAGTGTCCATACGACCACTGACCGGGGGTTGGGTGATGGAGGCAGAGGATTTGAAGTGAGAATTGTCATCCGTTTCGATGGAAACGTCAGGGTAAGGTTGTGATGGGTCCGGTTGACCTGTGGATAGTGATGTGTAACCACCCATGGCGAAAGACGTGGTGAATTGGGGAAAAAAAATGCACTAACAAAGTGTATTTCGAATTTTAATTTATAAAAATAGGAATACTTGGACTTTGTAGACTTACCAACAAGGGGAAACAATGACTAACTGACCAAATACCAGGGTACAAAGGTAATGGCGTGAAGATGTGTAAAGCGAAAAACAATCAGTCAAATGAATAAACACTCTTTCCCGCCAACAAACAGCGACGAAGAAATTAAACTTCCCAAAGTCAAAGCCAGGTATGAAAGCTGCCAAGCCCAGAGGAGTGGTTGGTTCCTTATTTACTGTGGCAAAACTTAGCTCATAAGGGCTGTATACGTTTTACAGTACGATCCTTTTTTTTCATGTGTGTAAAAAGATAAAATACGGTAAACCGAAAGATGTACTTTTTCCACGAAAGTGGAAAAAAATAAAGAGCCTTTGTTTTACTATTCCTATTTTCGAAATTATATGGGCGATTTTTTTTCGACTATATAGAGAAAAATCCGCCGAAATTGAATGGGTCTTTCACAAAATCCTATTGGTTAAATTACAACAGGTACATCTTTGCTACGAGTTGTTATATAGACGAAAAAAAATCACCCATATTGTCCTGGGTTTCCAGCAGCGGCTTTTCCTTGAATTGTCTGCTATTACTATCACAGCTACTTTCGCTCGGAAGTCTATTTACTTATCGTTCCTTACCTGCCGTGCGGACCCCATTATAAAAACCCCTTCCCTTTACCCGGCAATATCCTCCCCACAAGTATATTAACCAATATAGTACGCGTTGCAATTGTTCCCCATAGCGTATAACAGGGACATACACACGCCCGTTTTTATTCCTTTACTTTGCTTCTCCAACCATTTAACATCCCCCAAGCACTCCATTCACCGTGGCATTAAGCGATATGCACTCGCACCTGGAACGCGCCCGTGCGCTGCTGGAGAGACGCACATACAAGGTCATTGCAATAGATATCGAATGCTTCGAACGTGACCAGTCATACATGACGGAGTTGGGCTGGAGTGTGTTTGACCCTGCAACGGGCGAACTAACCAGTCACCACGACATTATCAAAGAAAACATGCGTAAACGTAACGGAAGGTATGTCCCGGATAACCGTGATCAATTTTTGTTTGGTCGTTCGCGTCGGTTGTGGGGGGATCTCGTGTTGGACGAATTCGAGGCTATGTTGGACCGTATCACGCCGTGTATCGTGGTGGGTCACGATATCAAATCTGATATTAGGTTTCTAAGGGAGCAAGACGTGGAGCTGCCTGATGATGTCGTGTTGTTTGACACGAAAAAGCTCTATTGTTGTTATAGCGATAATCCACAAAATGGTCGTAAACTGTCGGTGGTGTTGGATAGACTGGGAATTCCCCATAGCCGTCTCCACAACGCAGGTAAGTACATCACTCACCTCTTTCTAACCTGTGATGTCTTTTTTATTGTGAACAATGCGCTATATTTACACCGTGAGAATAAGACCCTTTTACTCATTTCTTAAACTATTATTATGTTGGATGTTTACGACTATTAGGCAATGATGCTCGGTTCACTATGGAGGCCTTTCTCAAGATGGTTGTACCCGAAATGACTGTTATTCCCACTGACGTTCATTCCCCTTCCAACGATAGTGGCTGGGCCATGACGGAAACAACAGATCCTAACCCTTGGAATTAACTCGCCTTCCCGTCACTAGATACTCCCCGCCCCACTAAAGGGCGATCCAGGGCCAGCCTTTATGCAACCGTAACCAGAGGTTGATGTAGTATCTCTTTTGATGTGTTTATTTTTTTCTGATTATTTGATGACAAACATAGTAGTTTTGGCATTCAATGCTTTGGTTTTTGTTCCTAGGACATGATTCGGGGGGTTTGTTTTTTGTTTGGCTTGTGTAAACAGATAACGTGAATGAAGAGACTTGACAAGGTATAATACGTGAATAACTAACATTTCGTAGGGTAAAATTGGGAGGGAGGGAGGTCCAAACCTGAAATTGGATTATGTGGGACCAAAGGACTGATTAAAATGAACTTTACCAAGGAAAAATCCCGGGGTACTCGTTTACTTAAACACGAGAATAAAAATATCACGGAAAAACGAAAATCCAGCAGACTCACACTATATTTAGAAATCTGGTGAGAACAAATGTGTTTCGGGTCAACCAACTGGTCAGAATATCCCAAAAATATTATCCCGTTATTTTTGGGCGTGGATAGCATCCATAAACGGAGGAGTGGCTGTGATGGATTTCGTGGTACTGTGTCGGAGAAAAGAATGAACGTTAGTGATTCGGGGAGGGGATGGGTTGATTAGCGGTAGACAAGAGATGTCTGTGGCACTGAACTCTAACTGACTACTCGAACCAATCCTTGACTTACCTCCACATCTGTCGAATGGTTCGATCGGAAATCCGCTGAGTGAATAATGTCAACGGTTGTACAAGGTGTTATTATTGTCAGGGGTTAAAGTAGATTCCAGAAACAAGGGGATTTATCAAGGTCAACCAAGTGCAAACTCTGCTTAAATCCTTCACAAGCATTTTTTAGATTTTTCACTCCATCGTGTCTCATACCTTTTTCCCACTGTTGGTATTGCCCTTTGATACATTGAGAGTTGACCGCACGGCAGATGTCACGTTGCCCCTCACTATATATCATTCCTCGTCTTTCCTTTTTATATCGTCTGTCGTCTATGCCTTGATGTTTATATATACAGCACAATTGCTGTTCCAATCCCTTTCTTCCTTTAATATCCTTTTGTGGCGCTAAACCCCTCCCTTTTTGTTTGCATGCGCACCTACTTTGTTCCCCCCTCACTTCGACCACGCCAAAGGTTTGTGTAACGGTTCTTTTGTATAGTGTCCACTGTTCCTTTTATCACCCTTCCCTCCGTTTTCTTCTACCAACTTTTGTATGTTCTGAAAAGTTTGCCACATATTAATACATTACCTAGTGATATTTTTGCATTGGTCTCTAGTTTGATTTGCGTTACGTGTTCCAACCAGGTCTGCTCTTCCCCAACACCCCGTCTTGGCGTTTGGTTTTAGACAGTTGTCATAAGGGACCACACTACGTATTTGTTGTTGTTTCGGGCTTTGGTTTCCTCGGCATTGTAATACATTACAAGTGGGTACCGGTTTAGCCATTTCTACCCTTTGTTAATTTTACAACAATAGTTATCCGACTATCCATTAGTATCCTCAAGTGTTTTTTTGGAGGTTTTCTTGGTGGTGAACCCTCCAAACCTACCTCCAGCTCATTATTTTCCGAGTGCGTTACTATAATCTTGTGTAGTTCACTCTAGTTGAGCGCAGGTTTATATCAGTTGGTTTTATCAACGTTTATAGCTATTCGGAATGCCATCACAGCCTGTCGCCATTCCGTCAACGGAGGAAACTCGTCCACATATCCACACCAGCTCGGTCGCCGAAAAAGCGTCACTTTCCCAAAGAACCAACCCTCCTCCACCGACTACCCATTCCCCTCGGGATTCGAATGCCTCATCGGTAGAGAGTTGGTTGCAAACGGTACAAACCCCTTTGGAGGCCCGGCGGAGAACTATGGCCACTGACCAGTTGGATTTGGACGCATTGTTGACCATGTTTACACCCCACCCTCAGGTGACTTCTTTGACCCCACCAGCCTCGCCGCGACCTCGGCCACCACCAACCCAGTCCCCGCTGGTACCCTTACCTATCCCACCAACGCAGGTCTCTACACCTTCTTTACTGAGCCTCCACACTAGTGAAGAAGGTGGGGTAACACTCAAGGTTCCATCATTTCCTTATGCTATCCATGATGCACCCCTAATAGCCCCGTCAGCCCCCCTGCCTGAACCTTCCGCCACCACGGGCGGTCGGCGACAACGGGCCAATACTGACCTCACCGTCAGAACTACTATCGCTTCTTCCGCTGATACCACCGTGGCTGACCCAGATGACTCTGTCCTTCCTTCCCAGTCATTACCTAGTTCTCCCAAAACCTGTGTGACAACCTCTGCTGAGTCAGCCAATACATTACTCTCCCCTGGAGACGTTCCTTCGATGACGGAAATGCAACCACTTTCTGCTCCCGTTTCAGGTTTTATTCGGGCCGAAAGCGTACGTCGCGAGTCCCGTCGGGAAATGGGTATCCGTGAACTGATTAAAACCGAGCAATCCTACTTGCAGAATCTAAACGTCCTATTGGAAGTGTTCTACTTTCCCATGCGGGAGTGGTTGGACGAGCATGACATTAGGATCCTTTTCGGCAACTTGGAAGATCTAATGACCTGTAGCGCCCAGTTGCTCAGCATAATGGAAAGTCAACACGAAGAGGAATTTATAAGGGGTACCCCCATGCGTGTGGGCGAGATTTTCATGAACTTGTCCGACACGTTTGATTGCTACGGAGTATATTGTGCCAACCACGGCAAAGCCAACCAGTGGCTCGAGGAACATTCTTCGAATAACTCCCGTGTGGCCCAGTTCCTGAAAATGGCGCACGAGGACCACCGGTGTAGACATTTGTCGTTTTCCAGTTTTCTCCTCCAACCGACCCAGCGTATTACCCGGTACCCTTTGTTATTGAAACAGTTACTCGAGTATACCCATCCTTCCCACCCGGATTGGTTCCAACTCCGACTGGCCGCCGATATGATGCGTGGTGTGAATGAAAAAGTCAACGAAATTACCCGGGCTCAGGGTGACTATGACAAGTGTCAGGAACTTCTGCAAACCATTGATTTTTCCTCGGCGGGGGTGCAATGGGATCCCTTTTCCGAACACCCCATTTTGGGACGACGGCACTTTATCATTGAAGGCAAGCTGACCAAATGGAAGAGCCAACGGGTACTGATGTTTTATCTGTTCAACGATGTTTTACTGCTGGTCAAGACCAGTCGATTGGGTTCGTCATCTAGTCGTCGGGAATTGTACTGCAAACCGTGGCCTACTAACCACATTGTGGTGCAACCAGCCGAGCCCAAACCGTTTATGGGTAACCGAAGGGAATGTTTTTTCCAACTGCTGAATTTTTTAAGTAACGAATGTCTTCTTCTGGAAGCACCTGAAGTTTCTCTGGCTCGGAAATGGCGTACCGATATTTCGTCGACTTGCAAAGTGCACTACCGGTTGGAAGCCCAGGCCAACCAGCGGAAACGGATTATTGTTAAACAACTAACCACTGGGCGACAGAGCAAACCTTTGTCATTTTCTAAAGAAAAAATGGAGTATCCAGAAACTGAACCGTCCGACGGAGGGGCGTTGACGATGTCCCCTGATACATATACTACTGGGCGTAATGAACCCTTGTCGGTGCAATACGTTACCACCAAGTCAACAACGTGTGTCACTACCAAGGTCGTACGTCCGGACGGCGAACCTTTGAGTCCTCTTATTGCTTCACCCACTTCGGCTACCTTGTTACCCAGTTCCACACGCTCTTCCTTTTCATCATCCTCACGAACTCTAGGTAAACGTTACTGGTCCCAACGATTAAATCCTATGGATACCGGACGTCGGTCCAGCATCGTGTCATTTTTTGTTGATGCTTTTAATGCGTCGGGTGGGGAATCCCCCAAAAGTCCCACAGGGAAGAAACTCATGGAATTGGTGTCACGCAATTCTGTGAACGATGTGCCATCATCCTTGACCACTTCCGCCATGCCACCTGACCTCACTCCGCCTTACCAATCGTCGGCCCCGGCTAGCCCTCAGGGTCGGCATACTACCACGTTGGCGAGTCCCATGGAAGGGAGGAATGATAGCACAGGTAATATGTTACAAGTGGTACAGTCATCCCATACCCATAGTCACAGTTTTGGCAGTCTGCCTCGCGTTCCCAAGATCTCCCCAATCGGTACGCCTGTATTGGAACATGATTCGTCGCTAAAGGCATACGCTTCATCCGTGGCTCCTAATGATGACGACCACAGCGGCTTAGCTAAACGGCAGTCATCGGGTCAGCTTTTGGAACCAGTCCAACCTGAGTCATCTTCTGCTGTAACTTCTGGTAATCATTTGGGTCTCTACCTTGATCAGGACCCACTTCCCCGAAGGACCCGGCCGTTGTCCGCCGTAACCACTGTCTCCGAACTAAACAATGCCTCATTTGTTACAGCGCTCTGCCAACAGGAATGGCTGTCGGGTGGGTATGCCGACCAAACAGTAGAAGTCACCACCGCTCCATTGGTTGACCATCAGACATTGACTCACAAACAGTCGACGGTGAGTAACAGCACCGAGACGTCTGACTCGTGCACTCACCATTCGGCTACCACGGATACCCATCCGGATTTCCCAGTAAGGTACTGTATTCCTCCCCGTACGGAATCTCTAGCTCCGGAGGAATTCTCAAATTATTACAGTCCTCGGGTACCTTCCCGTCGGCACATGCGACGCAAGAGCCGTCAGGGTAAACTACTTTTGTCAACCCATTCTCCCGTGGATAGTCACCAACCTACGCCTACCCTTACCCCTACTGCGTCTGAATCTGATGCTTTGGTTCACCGTGAATCGCGGGGAACGGACCAGGGATCAGGTTCGGCACCGATCCGGGGCCGTCGATGTTCGGACAGTGTAATGGATGTGTTTGGACGGGCGCAGAATTACCCGGCTTTACCACAAGATGGGCACCCAAAACGCTACGATACAACTCCGTCTGTATCCCGCGTGCGAGGATCGGTGGGTTTCCCTTCGACTGCTGGACGGTCCTCCCAGTTGTCCGTCGACACAATGATCCAAGGTTCATCCGTGCATCACAATGCACCCAGTTTGGAATATGCCCAATACCAGGTAACCCCAGGTACCGTGGCCGTGGAACCCACAATGGAGGAAACCTTGGTGGCGGTTTCTCAAGCGACTTTGCCCACCCGTTCCCTTGGGCGATCGTTAGTGGGTACCCGAACCATGAAGAAATTTGGGCAGACACTGATTGCCGCAGCGCACACACGGGGCACATTACGGGTGGTGGTGTTGGGTGCCGAAGGGTTACGAAGTTTAGATCCGGTAAAACACATGGAACATTGTCCCGATGAAAGTGATAATGACGGCGATGATGATGATGATGACCCGAGTGCAGCGTTTTCTTATCTTAACCCTTACTGCATTATCTCCTTGCGTACTACTAAACTGCGACCTGCCGGCAAGACTGCAAAAACTATCACTAGTGTACCGGCTTCCTCTCTCTGTGGGTCAGGTGACCAAGAAAAGGTAGTGGCCAGTCCTAAGCGGAACAGTGGTTCCCGTATGATGAGTTGGTTACCTCGGTTCAAATCGCAATCCACTGCGCGGTCAGAGGAACCACCGGCGACTTCGGTAGAACTCCAACCCCGTCGGGCTTCGTTAGACGCACTAGCATTTCTCTCGGCTGGAGCACCGAGCAGTACCCCGATTAGCCAGAGTAGTACGGCGACGCGGAGTACAATGATGAACAATCCGACCACCACTGCAAATCTCCTGTCGTATTTGGTATCCCCCACTGCCATTGTCCTTCCGCAACATCGGTATCGTCGGTTTGAATGGGCTAATCCGGATACCCGTCGGCGTAAAACGCAGGGAACTCCGTTGCGCCCGTTATCGGCCTACAACGTCGAGGATAACAAACTGGATTCGTCTGATAGTGGTGGTGATGCCTCACTGGAATTAAGTCAGCAGGAACAACGAACCCACACCGTGTACCGTTCCCGACGGCCAAGATGGGATGAAACGATGGTATTTTCTTTAACCCATCATAACAATCCTCATTTTAAAGATTTTAAAGCGGCCAACCGGGCTCGGGTCAATGCCGTTTATCAACCGGACCGACCTCAGGAGCGTAAACCAAGGAAATCTACCTCGCCGACCAAAAGGAAACCTGTTACGGAACGTACCGCTTCGACTGAAACCTCACCAAGTTTGAAAACTGGAAGTAATCAAGCTACCCGACTTTTGGGTTGTGATGAAGAAGTTGCCCCACATGGCGACGAAGGTTTATCGAAAGTGGTCGCTACCCCTGTATTGGTCATTACGGTTATGAATGAAGATAGACAAAGTGGGGAAGATGAGTATTTGGGAATGGTCGAGTTGGAACTCAATAGTGCTCTGTTGGACGCATTAAAACCCGAAGGTAAAGATGCCACCATTGCAGGTGGTACTGATCGACGGGAATCAGAAGATATCAAAGACCGTGACCATCGGGCAATTACATTACGTCTTAAGGACTCACCTCGGGGATCTATTCATTTGCAGTTGTGTTATAACCCCTGGTATTAAGTGGGTTGAACCATATGTGGGGAGCATCCGGGGATTTCGTGATTCCTCTGTAAATTTCATTACGGTTATTGTATATTTTATTATTATTATTATTTTTTTTGGGGGAATGTGGGTTGGGTGACATTATCATTTGGTAAAAATTTAAGTAACATGAAAGTACGCTGTTATTGGGTATATGGAATTGTACAGTAATAAACCCTCCCTAGCATGACTTTTATTTTATCAAAATATAATCTATTACAGTTGTTTATGGCGGTCTATTTATCTTCAGAGGGCAGTAATTGTGAGTGTGTGGACTGTTGGATTAATATTGGTACGATACAAAATTCCTGAAACTCAGGGGTAAATAGGTGATGTTTTTTCTTCCCCTTTCTTTATGCTGTTAGCTCTTGCTAATAGGAACATGCACGTTTTGGTCTTACCTTTCTACCTTTTGTTTTCGTTGAGTTATTCTAATTTAAAAGTCATTTACCATGCCCCATTCACCCGTCACAACACCCAATGCCCGCCATTACCCCTACCTTAATTCGGCACCACATTTGGGTTCTTTTTAAAGATGGCCAAAGCCCAACCGAAATCCACAAAACTTTGCAGGGTTATTATGAACAAGGTTATCCTTCGTATGTGACAGCGTGCCGTTGGTATAACAAATTCAAGACTGGCCATTTGTCATTAGAAGATGAACGCCGCACAGGAAGTCCTTCCAATGAGACCTATGAATATAAAAGTGACACCATCGAATGGCTAGTTAACGAAGACCCATTTGTGACCCTGAATGTGCTTGCGTGGGAGGTGAAGACTTTTGTGAGGGATGTTTGGATTGTCCTCCACAACTAGTTGCATTACCATTCATACCTCAGTACTTGGGTTCCCCATTTCCTAACGTCGGAGTTGCGGAATGACCGCAAAAGCTTTTGCCTCAATTTCCTTGACCATTTTCAGAAACCAACCAGCTCTCTGATGAATAATATCATGATGTGTGATGAAACTTGGGTTTACCATAATAACCCCTGGACTGGCACTGGTCGAAAGGTATGGGTGCCAGAACACCTGTGTTGGTGAGATTATAGGGGTATATAATGAAGTCCTTGGTTCCCTCCAACGAAGTGATTTTCACAGATGCTTTGATGAGTGGTTCAAGAGGGTGCATACAGTACTTGACAATGATAGTAATTATTATTAAAAAATCGTAGTTCTTATATGAGTATTTCAGGGGTTTTGTAGCAACTGATATTTTTGTAGGTTTTTCTTATCAATAATTTTCCAAGTGACTCCGCTTATGCACTCATTACACCAAAGGCAATTATATTCCTGTTATAAGAACCTAACCTCTACCTTGTTTTGCTTTTTTTTTGCTCTCCGAATATTTATCTCCACTATTTCTTTTTTTCTACTGGTTTCCCTCTTCCCATTAACCCTCACACTTGTGACATCAACCTGACCTTTTATCATTAATAACCATGGACCAAATTGGCCCGAGTATCGGCACCCACGCTTCGCAATTTTTACTAGCGGATCAAGACCGTGTAGCTCTAGCTCAACGTGAAGAGAAGTACGCCCAATTCCTTAAAGACCAGGAAAGACTCAAGGCTATCCGAAAGACAACGGGGACAGTGGGACACGAAGATGTGGAAGCTATTGATGTCAAGTCTAAAGTACTGGATTGGGTATTGGTGAGCTCTAGGTATGCAATTTTGGCCCAGGCGAGTCATGTGGCGAAAGTAGTGGATTTAACTACCGGGAACGCTGTGCGTTGGTTTCGGGGACATGGCGGACCGGTGACTTCGGTGGTAGTGTGGCTGACCCGGGGAAATGGTCAATGGGAGACGGCATTTGATTTGACTGGGAAGAGTACCAAGGAAAATCGTGAATCGGAATCAGACGTAGAAGAAGCCCAGAGGAAAATGCAAGGTGAAATTATGTGGCCCGCCATGGTGTTGGCCACAGGTTCTTGGGATAAGACCATTCGGCTGTGGGACGGAACGAACGGTCAGGTTTGGAAAACTTTGACGGGTCACGGAGATTATATCAAGTCGTTGGTGTGGGCTCCCGGCGGTAAATTATGCTATGGTCGCAAAGATACAAAGAACGTCGGTAATTGGGGAGCACCCCGATTATTTAGTGGGTCGGTAGATGCAACCATTCGGCAGTGGGATGTGGTGACCGGTCAGTGTGTGCGAACTTTACGGGGTCATACGCGAGGAGTGGACGGATTGGTGTATAACGGGGAAACGGACGAGCTATTCTCAGCATCGTCGGACACCACGTTGAAGCAATGGGACTTGGCGACGGGAAGTGTCCTACGGGAATTCAAGGGACACCATACATCCGTGGTAGCTTTGACGTTGTACCCGGATTATCTCAGTCAGCATGATCCACAGAATGCCACTTTGTCCAACATCGCTGATGAAAATGACGAGGTGGAATTGTGGTCGGGATCGGTGGATAAATTTGCCCTACAATGGGATGTATCTCGGGGTAGCGTCGAAATCAAGTTGGAACATCCCAATGTGGCAAGCTCCCTACTAGTTACCGATGCTTTCGCTGTGACTGGTTGCCGGGACGAACATGTTCGGGTGTGGGACAAGGCCACTGGGGAATTGGTCAAAACTTTGGTGGGTCACTTTGATGAAGTAACGGGTATTGCCATGATCGGTCAGACTTTATATACGGCATCTTTGGACGGTACTGTACGTCGGTGGCCGCTGGGCAAGATTTTACGAGACAAGACACCTGTATTTGACGTATTACAGTGTGTTAGAGAAGCCAAGACCAAGGGGGATAGTTCCCAACCTGATGTTACTAGAACGGCATCGTTAAATGGGAAAACTCTAGCGAATTCCGAAAACGCTTTGACAGAGGAAGAGGAACGTGAACTGGCTGAACTCATGTCCGACCTGGACGACGAATAATTTGGTGAATTGGTTCCTAGTCATTTTAAACGTAGTAGATCAAGTCCCGTATTTGTGTTTTATGTTGAAATGCGCTCCATAATAACTAAAAAAAGAAAAGAAATGCATCCCTAAGTGTTATTTTTCAGTATATTCTACTTTAATTTACTCCCTTTTTTGAATTTGATAATTTCAAGAAGCATCAGATGATACTAGCACCGGTTCGTCTTCTTCTACTTCTTCTTCCAATGATTTTTTGTGTACCAACAATAAAATCAAATACACTGGCAAATGAATTAACGAGGAAAAGAACAATGGTCGGTACGTCTTATCCGAAGAATGTTGCCAGAACCGGTACGACGTATAAATCATATAGAGATTCACCACCATCGAATCCGCCGCAAACCACCAAGTGGTAACTCCCACGTAGGGGAATAGCAAGGACAGTGGGGCCAATAGCAATGAGTAACGAAACGATACACGGGCGTTAAGTTGAGGGTCAGCGTTGACGGTCATATGGTAACCCGCTCGAGCGTAATCTTTCCGTATTGCCCAAGCCAACGAATTAAAGTGAGGAAATTGCCAAGCGTAGAGGACGGCCCCTAGAAGCCAAGCACCAGGATCCAGTGAATTCATACAGGCGGCCCACCCCATCATCGGGGGGATAGCACCCACTACGGAACCCACCCACGTATTCAAAATTGACCGACGTTTTAACACCGTGTAAATCAGACCGTACAGGATAATGTTGGCTCCCCCTAAAACCGCCGTCAACGGGTTAACAAAGTGCCATAGCATGGTGGTACCGGCCGTACCCGCCAAAGTGCCTATCGTAAAGGCATGTAGCGGGGTAAGAGCGTTACGTACCAGAATCCGGTTACGGGTCCGCATCATTTGTCGGTCGTAGGGTACCTCGATCCACTGGTTAAAGGTATTGGCGCTTCCCACGCATAACGCAGTCCCCACCGTGGTGTACAACAAGGTACCCAAATGCATTGCACCGGGGGCCACCGCATACCCGCACATGGTGGACAAAACCACCAGGCTGGCCAATTTTGCCTTGGAGAGTTCTTGGTACAGGGTGACGTGATCCACCAACCGGGGCGGATCCACCAACCGCCAACGTTTGGGCTGGGGTGGACTAGTCACCGGAGGTGAATCATGTGGATCTGTAGCTAGTGTCTTTTGGGTAACGTTGGCGCTGGATTCCACATTGGATGGTGAGCATGATTGGGCCGAGTACTTTCTCGTTTGGTGTAACCGGGATGTATTAAGATGACAAGGTTCGTTACAACTATAAGTGGTATACTGTGGTGTCGGGAAATGGATTCTTGGAGAGTGGGAGTAGAGTGATCTAGTTTGCAGGGACGGGTAAAAGTGGTGGTTGTGCATTAACGTGGTTAACCGAGGTAGCGCTATGCAATTCCTGCCTCTTTGTCGGTTATTGATCAACGGGAAAGCTCCCCGGATTCGTAGCCGCATGACCGAGAATAACGGAGGTGAACGATGGTGACTATAAAGTAATTGGTAAAGTTTAAAATCAACTCTGCTACGACTTACCCTCACTTTCAAAAATTAAAAACGCCTTGGCAATAGCAACGAGAACATATTCACTGGTACTCTACACTAACAGATTAGTAGCACAACAACAGCAAAGAAAACAATGGACATAGTGGTGTCTATTCTATTCTGGATTGAATGAGAATGGCTTCCACCGCCAAAAAGAGCTACAGTAGGGTGGAAATTATTCGCCCTGCTTTCTTCTGTATATTTTCCCAAAATTACACCACCCAACCCTGTTACTGAGTAACTGATTGCGATGTTCGTCGGATCACTCTTTTCAAGTCATAACGCAGTAACAAGTGTGAGAAATAGTAAGCACCCATCACTCACAGAATACGGTCAGAATAGCTATTATAAGATCCTCAAAAAAACGAACCTCACCAATCCATCATGGAACAGGAGTGGAAGATTACATCTCCCGATAAGGATGACCAGCTACCTCATGATGAAGCTGGGCCAACGGCAGAAAGGGAGTTGGAGATTACATCTCCCAATGAGGACGACCAGCTCCTTCAAAGAGAAGCTGATTTGATGGCCACAAGTCGGGATATCCCGGATGATGGTGTAACCACCCTACAAAGCCCCCCTTTGTCTTGTGCTCCCAACATGGAGCCAATGGACGAACATTTATCTCCATGAAAATTGTTTTTATTTTGATGTCGAAGTGCACTATGATTTTTGTTATGATTTCGTTGTTGCTCATGTGTTATATAAGGAGATTGGGTCAGGGAAACTCGAATCCCTCATGAATAATAAACATGCTTGTTTATTTTAAAGTTTATCTACCTACTCGTAGCTCTCTATAGTCTTAGCTGAGTGACATCTCGCACCAGCGACCAGATTCCTATTACAATCACAACAAACAACTGTCATCTTCTAGAATACAAACAATAATGTAATACATACTCTTTCAGAGCTGGTTGACAGTTTTGACCATGAAAGCGAATATCACTCCAGGCATGTACGATGTATTAAGTATTTCAATACAGTCCAATGGTCATGATAATGCTAGTTCAATCACACATGAACTATTTTTCCATCTCATAACCATGGGTGGCGGACATGAAGCTGTAATGGCCATGGTTGCAACTGTTGGGTAATGCCGTGAAATCGTCCTGGTATTAAAAGCCACGACGTGCGATTACTTGAACGTATTATTCACTTTAGTTTATATATTAATTACAATACAGGATCTACGTTATAAAAAAATGGGTGATTTTTTTTCGTTATATAACAACTCGTAGCAAAGATGTACCTGTTGTAATTTAACCAATAGGATTTTGTGAAAGACCCATTCAATTTCGGCGGATTTTTCTCTATATAGTCGAAAAAAAATCGCCCAAATAAACATGGGTACCATTAGGCAAAAAAATTCACAGGGTACCTGTAGGTCATGGCGTTGGGGATTCGTCACTGATAGTTGTGCTTAAAAGGTTGAATGGCAAATTGCTCTACCAAAAACGGAGGTAAAGCTAAATAGCCGCACATCACATTGGTGGTTCATTATTGCTAGTGATTGATTTGTCGCTATTTTTAGGGGATAATTGAAGGCAGGAAGGGTAAGCAGCATTACCTAATACATAATCAGAAAAACACAATAGCTCTATTAAAATAACTTGCTCGTGTTTAGACTATCTGGTACAGCTCATATGCAATCAATTTACCCCTTTAAAAACGTATGTTATTCTTATTTTTTTGGTTTGGCCTCTATATTTGGTAAACCTCAACACTCATGCCACATGTTAACTGCTTACAAATACCCATACTGATATCATGAAGAACGATTCGCTTTCAGCGCTCTACCTTTCTTCACTCAAAGTGTTCTTTACTTACTATTAATATAGCCACAATACATTAATGACATCATTCCCTAATTTTTTAGTTGTTTTTCTTTTACCTACGCACTGTTATATACCCATTAAAACTTACCATTCTCCCGAAACATTAACGATACTTTTAGTTCCAAGCAGAGGAGGTTAAGAAAACATAGTAAAAAAGTAACCATGGCTCTTATTATTTGTAATAAGTCAAGTCACTAACAATTTGATGTAAAGGGGAGACTGTCTCAATACGCTGGTGAATCTCTTGAGTAGACCAGACTTTTCCTTGTTCTTAGGGCGATGAATGTCTTTTTTTATCACTTTGGTGCTGTGTAGCAGCAACCACCTAACTCAGCTGAACAGCTATGGGATAATAGTCCCTTCAGAAGATGATAAATTTCGGTGTGTGATAAAGCATATGCTTTTTTCGAATCCCGCCTTTTGTCTCGATTTTGTTGGCTGCTAAATCCAAAATATTTTCCTCATTGTTCTGCTGACGTGTTGTCTGAACGACAGATTGTGGCCCATCACCTTGTGCATTACGTAGGCATCATCAAAGTGAACAATAGCCAAATATTAAATTTGTCAGAAATAATGCTTTTTTTGTACAGGCATTGGCATGAGGAGCGTTCCAAAATGCATGTTTTTCTCAAGAATGGGAGGCAGGTTTCAGCGTGCTTGCTGACTAATCCTAACTGTTTTTCCACTTCTCTGGATTACCATCTACCATATCCTTCCATATTGGGCATATGTAAAATCTCGTGGCTTTTGACTTGGCTGCAGTAGCCATTGTTACACGTAAAGAATTATGACCACTTTCTATACACACATGAAGGCACTGGAAATAAGTACAGCCAGTCAAAACAATTTTAACTGCATCAGATATTACTTCATCACTCATCGACGATATCAGCCTTACAGCTGGGTGTGAAAGAATTATCTATGGTCTTGTGCCAGCCACATATTCAGGAGATGATTCCATTCTTTCACTGAAATACATTCCAAAGAATCAATATAGTCCTCAATCCTTTTCCCATTCCTTCAGCTAATTTTTTTTACCTCTCACAGATATACACAAGGGCAAATCTCATTCAGGGAGGCTAGCCATTTCGCTTATAAAACCCCACCCATGTCTCTCCTTTTGGTCAGTTATTCAATTGCCACCTGCTACACTAGCACCGAGATTTTTCTACTTATTTACCCCCCTACCTCTTGCTCTTTTTTCTGACCGCTGTACTTCCCAACTATCATTATAAACGTGACCATGACTCGTTACGAAGTGTACTATTTCCAAGGTTGCGGTCTGGGTGAAGTTGTCCGTGCCCTGCTAGAATATGGCGGTGCGGAATGGTCCGATAAATATCCTGAAGATTAGGAGGCTGAGAAACCCCTCACACCGTACGGCAAACTCCCCGTGCTTATTGAACACGGTGACGACGGTAAAATAACCGAAATTGCCGAGTCGGATGCCATTGCTCGCTACCTTGCCCGCAAGTTCGGTCTGTAAGGCCAAGATATCCAAGAGGACGTCCAGCAGGATACGATCTTGTCCCAATGGCAAGAATTGAAGGGACCTAGCTACCTGCTAAGGCACGAAAACGAGCACATCAAACAGTTTGGTGCCGAAAAGCTGAAGGAGGTGTCCAAACACCTTTTCGAAAAGCATGGGGAATTGCTGAAAAAGAATGGTACTGGCCACTATGTGGGTAACCACATCACGCTGGCAGATATCAGTACCTTTGTCTTTCTTTCAGGATTTAAGGCACACAATATCCTGGAGGAAGACTTTCCCAACAAGGAAATTTTTACTCACTTCGAAGTTACTTTGGCTAGGGTTCCCAAGTTCAAACGCTATTTGGATAGAACTGAAGCCCGTTTCGCCAATTACCAATTCTAAACCCTGTTGACATGCCTTGCCATAGACGCGATATGATTTGGGAAGGCAATGTGCATCTGAACTTGGCCTTTTGTACTACACAGCTATAAGTTTTCCATGAGTTTAAGTAAGGTTTGCCCTCAAGGTAGGGAAATTACTGGGCATACCCTGTATTCCAAAATAAACTTGTTATACAAGATAATTTTAGTATTAAACTTGGTTAAGTGAAGGGGGAGAGGGACGTTCCCTGGCGGTAGCGGGAAGTTATGAGATTTGGTGTTGCCTGAGAAGGATATGGG
>JAOPJG010000602.1:0-20197 GCA_027478255.1 Dispira simplex | reverse complement strand
CAGACCCGTTCGAAGGGTTCACCTCGGTTGCCTTTTTCTGGTACGGGGCCGCTTTGCTCCGAATGGATTGGGTGGACTTTTTCTTGTTGGCCAACGGCATGGTTTCAATTTAGCAGACGATGCTTGGAAAAATTATAACGGGGATTTAAGCAAATGTGAAACAGTTTAAAGTCAGATATGTGTCGTATTAGGTAACAATTTGTTTTCTCGTGAAAAAAAATCTGGTAAACAAAAGGTTGATTTGAGTATTTCTGTTCAGAACCCACCATAAAAGCGAAAAAAAATATTTAAACACCAATGCAGACTTTACGAAATCTGCTTATTTTTTTTTTCCTTTTTCAAGGTACGGTGATTTTTTTTTCTCGGGGATGGTTGCTAATCTCATGGGATAGCTATTGTTGATGGATCAAGAATCCCCAGGTCCAAGCAATTTTTCCCCCACTCACCCGTTGGGTAGCGGTTGAGTATATACATTGCTTGGTGAATAATAGATTCCGCAATTCATGCCCCATTCTTCTTATCATTCCAATTTTTTGCTGCATTTTTCGTCACGACGCATGTTTCACAAAAGACTTACACATGGCATTTTGTATACTTTGCTAGACCAGTCGTACGGTTATCAATTCGTGCCACTTTTTATTATTTACATATGCTTCCCCCAGCACCCTCGTCGATAATCGTCACACCCGATGCATCAACGGACAACACCCAGACTTCCTCATCGGACATCCCTTCCAAGTCCCCACCAGCTAGTAGCAAAAGTGAGGCAGGTCAGGTAGGGCTTTCGACCGCGGTGGTGCGCTCTGTTCTGCTTAAACCACTCTACCTATGGTATCGCACGCCTTTGAAGCTCTTTCGACCGTTGCGGGTGGACTATTGGTCAATCGTTCGGTCATTGGCCCACACTCCCGCCTTGGGCCCCACTCCAATTTCCACTTCCACCACCTTGTCAACGGCAACCCCGGCTAACATTTCTCGGTCTCGGTTTTGGACCAGCCTCCCACCAACGTCCATCGGACTCCTGTCCCATATTGTACGCAAAAACGGGGTCGACTTTCTTGCACGGTATATTTTCCCGCCATTGTTTGCCAATTCCTTTATCGGGACGGTATTATTTACCACCTATGCCTATTATCTACCTCGATTCCAGGCTTGGTCGAGTACCACTATTCCTAATCTCCAAGAGTCGGGCCCAACCACCACCAACGTTGCAGAAGCGGAGGTGGCAGCGAATCAGCAGAGCGTACCAATACCCACCGGGACTTTGCCGGTGCTTGTTACCCAATTTCGTGCGCACCAGGCCCTGGTGGCTGGTGTTTTGGCGGGCGGGATTGCAGGGTTCACTCAAGCTTGGGTGGCCACTCCCTTTGACAATCTCACCGCTCGATTTCAAATAGCCGATTTGATCAGTGGTAAATACCCCAGTATGATGTATTTTGTGCGCACCTCAGTACAGAGTACGGGGATCTTGTCGCTTTGGAAAGGAGCGGGGTTTACGGTAACCAAGGATACATTAGGATTTGCGTTTTTCTTTGGGACATTTGAAGGAACCAAACAATGGCTTTACAATTGGGTCTTGCATACGTTTTATTCTACGACCAAACCTTATCCTTCTACTATGAATACCTTTTCTCACGTCGATCATCCCAGTTGGCGCACCAATATGGCCACCACCGTCTACGGTGAATCTTATCCTTTGCCGGAGAAACCCCATCCGCTATTAAGACCTAGCTGTGTACTGGTCGCAGGGGCCATCGCTGCGCTGGGTTACCAACTGATCGAATACCCTGTCAGCCAATTCAATCAAGTGCTCCGTTCGGATCTCGCCCATTTAGAACAGCACCGACATCCCTCCCACAGGATGTATCAGTTAGCGTGGCGTCACTGCCGGCGACTGGTGAAATCTAAAGCGTTTGGCGGCTCCTACCGACGTCTTTTTTACTCGGGTTTTGCGGTGAATTCCCTTAAAGCCCTACCGGCTACCGCGCTGGGGTTCCTATGCTTTGAACTGGTACGAGACGTGTTAGAAGATGATAGTGATCCTAGCTGGGGTCGGAATTGGTAATTTTCATTATGCCCATACACAACAACTCCAATACCCTTCACGCCGAAACCTAATACGATTTGGTATACCAGTATACTTGGAGCATGGTATATTTTTTTTTTCATTTGTGGATACAAGTTATAAATAACGTATAGTGTACAATATAATTTAGAGCATCTAATCACACAACCGGGAGTAAAAGAGTGTGCAAAAAACCGTTTGAAGCAATAATTCATATGAAAACCCCCCTTATTGCAACAATGTTGGGCATTAGTGATGAATTTTTTAGAACCATTAAAAAGAGCAACCAGCGTAATAGAGAACACCTCGTATAAATGAGATTAGGCTAGGCACCCGGTAATCTGGCTACAAAATGAAGTGGTTTGACCTGAGGGTTGAGCGAATATACCCCAAAACATAGTGAAATCAAATATCAAAAATGAACACCGCTCCAAAAGATTTTCCATCACATACCATGCCTTGTTTTGGGAAATGATTAAAAAATCAAATAGAGTGTGATTAACACTTCACTGAAATAAGAAAGGGCTCTTGCTACCTATATTCGCATTTATACATTTTATTATTCTCACAATGGTCAACTTCGAATCAGGAGTGAGCCTTTGACCCCCGCCTCAGTTTGGGAATAAAAATAACTAATACATTGGGGTGAATCGTATACCTGAGTATTCTTATGTTCGCATTTCTACAATAGATTGTTTATTAAAAATCGTCAGAGATATCAATTAGCAGAGCTGAAAAATGGAACCCACTGTAAGGAACTAATGTTCATTGTAATCGATGACGATTCAACCACAGTGCTAATCCACCCCTCCCCCAGGTAACTCAATAATTCGGGTACCCGGCTCCTTACCCATAGGGTTAGTCTTGTGCTCTTTTTTAAAATGTACGGGACTCAATGACATCATGGCCGCTTACTCACTACTTGGTCATTGTTGCCCCCCCCCCAAAAAAAAATTGATGCTGTTTAATAAATTAATAGAAGTGCAATACGATTCGACAAAGTAGCACCGCCAGAATGATGAATATTCTTTTGTGAGATCTTTGTCCAGATGTCTAAAGACAGCAGCGTAACGGCGGAAAAATTGACAGGATAGCAAGGCATGGTGTAAAACGCTGTCAGTAAAAATCGCATGGCTCTCTTATTAAAGAGAGGATAAACCAAGATGCTCTTGATTTACCACACCGATCTATTTATTACACAGACTCTAACGTAACTCTCTGATAGGTCAAATGGTTGGTTCGCCAGTGTGACCGCTCTCTGCTTTTGTCGAACACCATTTCACTGGTAAATTTCTACTACCACCACCGTTGCTTCCTCCTGAAAATCACTATTGTTATTTCACTGACTGTAATTCAAAGGCCGACTGGTATGTATTGCACCATTGGACCATAAATCTCGCCTTCTCTCCCTCCCTTACCATACTCGGGATTACCTGAGACATCCCCGAGTTAGTCTGGTCCCCTATGAATAAAAAAAGATAAATTGCGGGACCGCCTCTCTTCCCCAGTGAAATAGTGGATGGGTGTTTTATAATTAGACCGGAAACGTAGTCCTCAATTTAAAGTCGACATGGGAAATGGACTTTGTGAGATCGACTATTACCGACCCTTTCCTGGGCAAGCCTGGTCAACAAAAAAGGGGGGCGGGCAACTCACGGTGAAGATGACTTCCCCCTGTCCTATCACACCCGTGGGGGCAGCCTTGGCTCATTCCTGTCATCCTCCCCCTTGTCTTTCGGTCCTGTCTCATTACCTAGTTTGGTAGCGGGACAAAGGGTTAGAGCTTGGCGCTGAGAACTGATGAATTACGGTACATGTCCTTCTACCCAAACACACTGATATAAACATGTAAGGTGGGCAGTGGGTTCCCAGTCCCTCCCCCTGCTTAATATGAAAGACAGGGAAGGGGAGGCTATCCAATGACATGCTTAGTACTGGGTACATTTTATAGAAAGAGTACATTAGAATTATAAAAATAGGGGATAAAACGAAGAGATTTGGTTAAAAATACATTGGGTTACAATAGGGGTTATATTACCCGGGTCACCAAAAATTGCCCAGAGAGTGGGCGGATATGTGTTTGTGTGAGAAAAGGCTCTGTTAATATTTCGCTGTTCTCTGTCTCTGGTTACATCTTATTCTCACATGACTCATCCTCTCCTCGATGAGGTATATAATTAGCTATCACTGATAGCAGAGTACTTCTCTTGAGAAGACATTGCTTACTTTATTGTTTATCCATCGTTTATTAAAGGCTACTGCTTATTCAATCCTTAACAGGCTCCATAATTCCCACCAAATAATTTATTTATTTTGCCGCGAATTACGGCGGATGAGGTTTCGTTTGAAGTATATGCCTTCACGAAGCAATCTTTGGAACCTTATAATGTGATATAATTGTTTAATCGGCTGATACTCTGCCAGAAATAGGGTACATTTTTCACACATCAACCGTTTAGATGGGCATAACCAAACAAATGAGAAGAAGGCATTTTCTAGGAATGTCCGTAGCAAAATCCCATCGTCTGTTTGTCAAGTAATTGTTGCTATCGTGGTGGCTTTCAATTGTGTGTGTAAATTGTGATGAACTTTGGTAACACGTTGGAAATTGTTTATCATTACGATAACGAATGAGGGGACGGATTCGATTTGCATTGTCCCGAGTCATTGGTGGATCAATGGTGATGATCAAGGCCATTACTGATAATAATTTACGTCGCTCACCCACTTTTACTCGGTATATTCTGATCAGTTGTGTCGGTTTAGTGGTTGAGGATGAAAATTGGCATTCTTCCACAGCAGAGAATGAATTTCCACCAGAGCACATATCCCACACCTTCTTTTTCGTATTCATCGGGAAGGGTAGAAGCGGGGAAGGGGAGATTCTCTGTAGACACAGATTTTAT
Source organism: Dispira simplex (assembly GCA_027478255.1). Taxonomy (NCBI): domain Eukaryota; kingdom Fungi; phylum Kickxellomycota; class Dimargaritomycetes; order Dimargaritales; family Dimargaritaceae; genus Dispira; species Dispira simplex. The sequence goes on along the minus strand of JAOPJG010000602.1, from coordinate 15,226 downwards.
GGTATTCTTGGATATATTTTTCTCCCCATAGGAACTCTTATCCTATATTGTGGCTTACGTGAAATGAAAGGTGCAGCTTGTTCCTGACATGGTGTCACCCTTGTATAAATATTCGGGACTATCCTGATGGTCATATTTCACTCCCCCGTTTTTTCAACGTTTTTAATATCTCGCTCGTTCTTTTTTTTTATTGTCAAAGGCCCGAATTTACTCTTTTACAAAAACTCATACTTTTTTTACTGGTCTGGATGTGTCCTAGTCTACCGAGACTCACTTTGGTCACCGCCTTGTTTCCCACTATTTACATCGTGACAAACCCTTTAATATTTTTTTCTCACCTAAAACTCGCCACAATAGGCCTCGCTGTGATATAATTTATTTTGGTGACGTCAAGAAACTCATTTAACCATTTAATATTCTCTGTGAGGTCAGACCACAGCATAAAAGGAAATAAGCTGGTGCGAATCGCTATTTCACACCCTTCCCACTTATTATATTTAGTATAATTCCGCTGGTTCTTTATTCATCACTTTTTCCAGCATAGACCAATACGAATCCCCCCTACCAAAGGACTCATTTTACTTGCAGGTCACACACACTGGCAAAGTTATTGTCAGCGACATCCTTTTGTTTCCAAACATTCTTCATTTCTAGAGTCCAGCGCCGCCCGGGTCACTGTCCCCCCTTTTTTCCTCCTACTTTACGTCTCTCACTCCTCGGGATTCATCCTTGTTCCCGTAGTATTACATTGATTAAACAGGAATCTTCCAACAGTCAGGGTTCCTTACCATACCCTTTCGTTCCCTGTGCTGCTGTAAGGCCTACTTTAAATACCCTGTCTTTTCTCTCCTTTTTTAATCCCATCCCCCTTTTATTAATGCTCTCCTTACAAGCTAGAGTGTGTAGCCTATTTTTTTTAATTTCACTCATTTCTCGATTTTTTCTTACGTTGCTTTTTTTACAGTCTAACGGCCAGGGTCTAACGCTGTGGGGTTCCTGCAGTTATTTCACGAGTACTTTTCGTTGTTTCAGCCCTTGCACATGATAATATACTTTGGGTTGGCTTAGTCTATGTGATTTTCGTTTATTATTTTTTTCTTCGGGCTGTACATTGTTGTTTACAGGTTTACCCTTTTTGTATATTTTTTTTCCGAGTTCGTACTCCAAGTACTGTGTCAGGCACTAGTATTTTTAGTTTCTAACCGATAATAATAGTATAGAATAGTATAATTATAACAGCATGTCACTGGCTCACTTGACTCCCGAGCGGTGTAGCGCTGTTTTAGAATGGTTATACGATCCAAATGGCAAAAATAGCCTACCACCACCTTCGACGTGTGGAGCGAGTTACGGGTCTAAACGTATTACTAAAAATCGACGCACGTGGCGTAGTGCCCATGTGGTGGACGGTGCTTTGGTGGAAGCGTACGTTTTAAACAACTATAAAGCCAAACCTTTACCAGTCCCTCCCACTCCCAGTTCGGCTTCACCGGTGACACCACCCAACCCACCGTGGAATCCCTGGGCCGAGTGTTATGCGGCTTACCCACCGGTGCCAAGTTTACCGGTACGCAAGTCTTCAGTGGGGAGCGTATTACCCACGCCCCGTACACCACCAGATTCACCCGAAGTGCGAGCCCTGGGTACCCGGGAAGTCCCTGTTCCACCGTGTCCCCCACCTTTACCGGTTATTATTCGACCCCAACCTGTACCTGGGTCGGTGCTGAGCTGTGCGGGACCGGGTGGTGGTTTACGTTGGATTCCTAATAAGAATTTGGTTATTAATGTTACACGTACAAGGACATCCCATGATAGTACTCACTCACTACCTTTGGCTAACCAGCCCATGCATACCGAACGTCAATGCGTACGGTTTTTGGAAAACAAGTCAATGGTCTCGTTGACTACCCGGTGGGCGGGAGATTCCGAAGGGCATAATGCTGTGTCATCTGTGGATATATTTTCGGGTTCTAGTACTGGAATGTCTTCTAGTGTACTGTCGGGTTCCAAAGGTCTGGCGGGCAAGGCCTCGCGCGCTGCTCGACATCCTAAACCTGTTATATCTAGTCCCTTGTCGTCCTCCCCTTCGACTATGGTAAGTGGAGACGATAGTAGCCACCACCATCGCATCAGTCGCTTTCCCCTCTCGTTTCACAAAACACCCATTCCGTTACCCACCGTGGAAGCCCACACGCCCAGCTTATTAGCATCCACGGCGGGCACGAATGTAGAAACGCTTATTCTGAAACTGTACGACTTTTGGAACCAAGAGTCGGTTTTGGCGAAAGAAGCTTCTCGATCTCTCCTGCCCACAGTGGTACCTGAGATGGCCCACAGTCGTCTCACTACCATGCAGCAACAAGTTGGCGAGTGGGACACTTTTGACCACTGTGACGTCCATGACAATGTAACTCGTCCATCAGTCGATCCCTTGACAATTTACTACCCATCCTCAACCAACATGTCTCCGGTAGCCCCCAACCAAACCGCGACGTGGGCGTGGACATCTCCCCCACATTCCCCGGTGTGGAGTGACACGTCATCTTGTTCGATTTCGTTACAACCTCAAGCACCTTTGGTACTTTCTAGTCGATCTGGCAAAGACGACGTGCCCAATACAAGGGAACAGGCTCGGTCACACAAACGATTCATCAAGCCATGTCACCAATCGGCGGCGGCAGGGTTGCCCCGGTTGATCACGGAGCGGCCTATCACTGAAGGTGAACAATTGGGGGGGCACACCATCACCAGAAATAACCATAACAATAACAATAGCAATGTTTCAACTACCACCTCGGCTTCGTCATCCTCGTCACTGGAGCTGTATGCCGAGCACCAGTTCTTACAACAACGTAGAGTTTTAAAGCACATATTTTTCGAGGCACTTGTAACCGAACCTTCAATGATGAACATCACTATGGTTTTATTCACCAACAGGGAATCTGTAACCAGTGTGTAAACTGAATTGTTGAGCGAAAATTTGGACTATTCAAGTCTTCCCAATGCTAACAAAGGATTGTATAGGTGAGAATTGTATTCCAGTTTCATAATCTATACTTGGTTATTTATTACTCTATTTTCCAAAGCAAAGCATAATCTTTGCGCTCCAATGGCATGTCAGCTCCTATTCCGTTTTGTTTTTTTATCGTGATTTTACGTAGCCCATAAGTGGTTGCTAGCATATGTATTATTTGTTATCATTATTCCATGTAAAGCAGTAATAATGATTTTGTAACTAGGATGTAAATCGTTGTAACTTTTAGCAAGTGTAATGGCCGAGTTAAAAAGAAAGGGAACAAGGCTCGAGCAGAAAAGAGAAGTGATGGTCAAACCATCCATTCGTCGTGACATTCATGCAGTACCCAGACACTTTTTTTTGGCCTCAATCAACCACAGAAAAGATGTGATCCAAGCCAATCGAAACTAATTGAGTGATTTTTTTTCAACTATATAGAGGTTTGGAGCAAAAATGTACTAGTTACAAAATTTAACCAATAGGGTTTAGTGAGAGACCTACTCACTGCTGGCGGATTTTTTTTGACTATATAGAGATTCGGAGCTAAAAATGTACCAACAATGACATAGCCAATAGGATTTTGTGAGATACCCATTCAATGCTGGCGGATTTTTTTCTATATAGTCGAAAAAAAGCTACCCATACGTTATATGTAATTGAGCTCTGAACGAAATCATAGGTTCACTTTATAGTTATTTAGACTTTGAAAATAAAGGTAGAAATGATGAAAAGCAAGAGAGAGTGGGTTAAGAATTACAGATGAGTGGGTTTTGAAAAGGACAAGTAGTGTTTTGCGAGAAATGACACTAACGAAAATCTAAAAATAAAATATGAGTAAAGCCGAGCTGCAGTAACAGCCTATAGTTTGAGATGCCCTGAATATACCTGAGCATCCACGCACCAAGTCATGGCCGGTAGCGAAGGATGGTCTTGCCAATGAATCAATGGAGAAGGCAACGTGGAATGCGGGCCCTGGGAAGGAGATGTAAATCGGGACACCACATCATAGTGAAAATCACTCTGGCAAAGAGATAACGATAAGTGGTTATCCAACGACGTCATAGAATCTTGGGGATCAGAGGGTTGCGAGATATAAGGAATAAGACGGGCCTTGCTAAGCGAGCAGTAGTCGGGGAGACCCAGTTGAAACCGAGCAGAGGTGGCCCATAATAAATTATTAACACAGGCGCCGTGTGTCACTAAAACGATCACATAGCGTTGAGGAACTACCGAGGAAGATGTTGGCAACGTCAAATGACTGGCGACGTGGTTCACGATACCGTTCAGGGTTTGCTTTATACGTTGAGTTAACGCCGTAAAACTTTCGGGGTAATTCGGTAGACTTGTCCCTGCCAGAGTGTGTTGGTAGCACCAATTGACATCACTGCAGGAGAGTGGTGCTTGGCCATCGGTTATTTCGCGCACAAGTCCTTCCAAATAGGTGGTAAATACCTCCTCGGGTAAATGGGTCGGAAAGTATCGTTCGGATAGCCATTCCCCGAGGCCCGGATCGACTTGTAACCGTACTCCCCTAGTTGTACAACGGTGACCCCTATACCGCTCCCGAAGTCCACGTATCATATGACAGGCGGTTTGCATACAGCGTCGAAAAGGTGAGGAGTAAAACAGGTACGTCGTTGGTTCGAAACTCTCACCAGGGGACATACGGGCCCCTTCCTCACTTTCCAAGTCGTACAGAAACCGACCAGTGGTATAGGCCTGTTTTATTCCGTCGTCACTCAGCGGGGGGTCATACGGTGTGGGTGAGTTATACTGCCAGTCGGGGTTCACGTGGTCCAGACGTTCTCCATGGCGGACAAAGTAGAAATTCAGTGAGGGCACTTGACTTTTGACGGAACGTTGGCAATGGGTTTGAGGTGTGGAAAGTCGGGCGTTGAAAGGGCATGGAGCAGGCACCAAAGGCTCACAGGTGTTACGTTGTAAGAGCATTCCGGCAGTAGAATTACTTTCCTTAAGGTATGAATAAAAATCAAAGGTGTAACGTTGTACAAGCGTAAAAATAAACAGGTTAAAAAAGTAGAAAGCTACCGTAGTTGACCATTGAGAACACTTGGCTATGCAGAAGTTAACCAAAAGTATGTATACAAATACGAAGGGTAGTTTCGACAACTCCCAACTGTATTCTTAAATGGTGTATAGAAAGGTGTGGAAGGGGGAGAGAATGTAGGGGTGGGGTTCATTTATTGCAGTAATATAAAGATTAGTAATGATGGTGATAATAGTCGAGAAGAGAGTGAATGGAACTGGTAAGCGTGGACAACTACAACGAATGCTATGGACGATACCTTGTTGTGGTAACATACAAGTGCGAAAGAAGAAAAGAGATAGAGAGAATGGAAGTTGGCGAGAGAGTTCCAAACTAAATATCTGACCCTCCACATAGTAGGGAGCGTTTCTGGCGTTGTATTGTTGTTACTGGTGAGTGTCAGAGCTGTTCTTTGAAGAGGAGAAAAATGACATGTGAAAACCACAATAGATCGTCAGTATTAATTCGACAATAGAAGCGAATGTGGTTCGATATCAATGCCATGTGAATAAATTATACAGCTTTTGGGTGTATTTATACCCTAAGCTAAATATTAACGGCGACTGTTTTCTGAATGAACCTATGCCTCGCTTAAATGTAAATTGTAGTGACAAATGATTTCATAAACACAGAGCTTACAGTGTATATCTCCCTTGCGCTATTTGAGACAAATGAGTGGCCCGTCTCTGCAATTACTTTCATTTTTCTCTAGTTCACTCCTAGGGCGCATATACCTTTAAAAAGGCTACCGTAGCTGTGTTGTATAATACACATTGCTGTTTAGACCTGGTTGATTGATGCAATTGCTTTTATCCGCGGCAAAAAAATAATATACATGTTTACTAAAATAGATTCGCTGCCGAAGACGGAGAGTATTGAATTATGCGTTACAATGCGATGGGTCCGTTACTTTGGTGTACATATAAACACAAGGAAAAGATTAAAACTTTTATAAATACACCCGCTGCTCCACCAATTATTATAGGGACTGTATCGTTGAGCGCTTTCTATTCGATCGTGACTCACCCTATCTTCCTACTAACTAGTCATGAACTTTGGCTAAAAAAGGTTTCATTTTACCTCTTTTTTTAATCTGTAGCAACGCTAGCGTGCGCCGAGCCATGTTAAGCTCAGGCATTTGACAACTCCAATGGTTACACCTTTGCTCTACTTTCTTCCCCTAGTTCTTTATCTCTTTACTTTCCTTGGTTTTATTTTTCTTTCAGACAACTCGCTAACGACAGACTTGGCTCATGCAGAGCAGCCATATATAATTTAATTTGCTAACCATGCGGAAACGTAGAACGTCGTTCCCCGACACCCGTACTACACCGGAGGTAAATGTGAGTCCAAACGCCAACCCAAGGCAACCTCGAGCCGGTAGCACAATACATTTACCAACCCGTTCCCGACATTCGACTGACTTGTCCACAAGAGCCTCCAGTTCTGGCGGGGTACCTTATAGCAGCAGGGGCCGTCGTCTTACTCCTTTGTACGAATCCACTGGCGATTACTTTGGTTCGCAGCATGTTTCACCAGCTTACCAACCCCTCCACCGCCCTTCGAGCTACATCCCGAATGGGCTAGGAGTGGGAGACGTCAGTAACGATGACAGCAATTATTTTTCAACCCATACGCTAGGTTCCACACATCCTCAACGAATACCGTCTGACTTGGCCTTGGGCGTTGCTGGTGGATACTTCCCTGCCCAGCCAGAGGATACCCTTCTACGCCAAATTCCTTCGGCGAGGGCTCTACCCGAGCAACCCAATCAAAGTCTACAGTTTGTACTGAACGATCCACAAGAACTGAACCGTCGACAGGGTTCTTTTGATCAACAGAGCCATCACTCACGCTACACTATTACATCACCTGAACACTCTTTGCATCGTATTACAAGACGTCCATCGCTGTTTTCCCTAGATCATCACCCATTAACTCGACGGCCTATAAGGAAATGCGTGGACCGACCTGATAATAGCCAGGAATTACCACCCGAATACCGAGTGGATCCCCCCAAAGAAAAATGGTGGAAAAAGGCTGCCAAAGTTATCCGTACCGAAGCAACCACCGTGGTAAAACACCTGCAGGAACCCGGTGCTCTCACACGTTATTTACGTTGTTTATTAGCATTTGCTATTTCTACCATTTTTTTGTTGGTCCACCCAATTTCCGACTGGTTTGGCACCTCTGCGTTCATTCTACCTTTGGGCAGCGTGTTTGCATGTGCTGCCCCTACTTTGGGGGCCCATATCGAAAGCAATGCTCTAGCGCTCCTGCCCTTGGGCTTATCCCTAGGTTGGGTTACTCTAGGTCGGTTGGCCGCCGTGGAGTGTAATAAACGCTTTCTACGGTATGGTAACCACGGCGGTCGGGCGATTTTGGGAGTGTGGACCTTTGTTGGGATATTTTTATTCAGCTTATTGCGTGTTCGGCATCACCGGTATTTCATTCCTAATAACCTTTTCGGAGTACCCGTGCTATTGGGTCTCACTATCCAAGTGGATGACACGTCCGACCCCTTTTACACCTCCTGGCTCCTTGTTAAACCGCTACTGTTCGGGACACTCGTCTCATTAGTAGTAGGCTTAGTGTTCTTTCCGGTTTCGGCCACGTTTAACCTGGAAAAACGGTTGCTCCAGGTGATGTGTCGGAATTTGAGCATGCTAGATAGGACCACCAAGGTTTTTATATTACAAACCCCCCGGGAAATGCGATCACCCAAGGATATTAGTGACCACATGGCCCAGGTTAGAGCCGCTATTGCCAAAATGAAGCAGGCCGCTTTGGAGGCCAAATACGAAATCAGTTACTCGCACCATGCTCCCGAAGATTTTTCATCGATTCGACAAACATTGCAAAAGCTTTCCGAACATCTCGGCAGTATGTCCTTGTCTGTGCAAAACGAACAATTTCTAATGCGTATCGGGGATAGACTGCCGTGGTCAACTACTCCTCGGTGTAATGTTGACGCTAATGGGGGTAATCTGGGGACCACCTCCCAATGCGGTGGAGAAAGACACCCTAGCATGGAGGTGCCACCACCCGATAATAATCCTTCGTCATCCTACCCACTTCCGTCCTCCACTTCTCGTAACCCTAGCCTCCAACGGCTTCATTCCAACTTGGTGGACCGTGCAGCGGGGCATATTTCTCATCCTTCACTGCCTTCTCATCGTTCCGCTACCGAAACTACCCACACCATCCCTAAGGAATTGGAACATGCTGACCAGGATATATTTCTTAAACTTTTGCGTACGTTTAGTCCTTCAATTCACGAACTCTGTTTTCTAAGTGAGCTGGTTTTGGACCGTTGCGTGTACCAGTTCACCGAAAACTGTCGACATTTACGCGAATCCACGGCTCTGGACCGGATTGTTTCGGAACTTCCCGACGATTTGCTTATTCAAGGTCGGTCCCTTATCGAGTCCGAGTATAAAAATCCACCTGTAAAGGATGGTTGGAGGTTATCCCTTGGTAATTCGCTGCGAAGAATTATGGGGGTACGGCCTCTGACCTCTGTTAATATCAACCAGGACAGCAAAGGCGACGGCGATGATGGTAAAAATTCCGTTCAGTTTCCTGATCACATCGCCACTCCCGTTCATGTTTCAACGCTTAGCCCTTCATCTTCTGCCCATCCGGATGGCACCACGAAATTCTCACACATGTCTAACTTGACGTCGAACCAACCGTTATCTATCCCTAGCTCTCGTCGTTTATCTGACCTTTTCCGACCCATTGAAGAAGAATCAACCCCTACGGTTTCCCAGGAACCATCTACTGACCATAATGGTAGTCTTGACCCGGAGAAACCCCTGCATCATTCCCCAGGTAGACTACCCACCAGCCATAGTTCACCTCCACCAAACGATCAAACTAGACCATCGTCACCTGGTCATCTACCTAACGGTAAGGCCAGTGTAAATTTAGATGAGTTTCTGATCAAGACCCGCCAGGCAATCGAGCGATTCGACGCCCTAAAGACATCCACCATCCGAGAAATCTACCAAAAGGTCACATCAATCGATGAAGATTCCGACTCTGACGACTTTGATTACAATCTCCACCATCATCACCATATTCATAGTCTGGCCGAACCCCGCGAAGAGGCCTTTCTCATCTTCTTTTTTATATTCAGTCTACGGGAAGTAGCTTTACTGTTAATCCGTTTGGTGGAACAACTCCGGGCGTTGAAAAAAAGCCGAACCAGTAGCAAACGGTTATTACTACGGTGGAACCATGACATACGTAATTTGTTTCGTGATTTCAAGCAATGGTCCCGACAAACCGTCAGCAAGGCTACCCATTTTCCCCGTATTATGGAAAAAATGGACCAACCTTTCGACCCTCGGAATTCGAGCAGGCGCAAGACTAAAACGTTGTCACGGAGTCTGGCCAAAGATAAGGAATTCGGAAAATTGCCGACCCAGCGGACTAGTCTTCAACGGAGGACGAATGCTAAATCTTCGTCTGAAACTCAACATCCTCGGCTTTCCCCTGGGAATCCTTTATCCGGGAATGATAGGCCCTATCGGGATTACCAGCAGGTCCGAATACCCGACGAGGACACTGAGCATCTTTGCCAAGTTACGAATTCTGGTGATGGCAGTGATGTAAATACTTCCCAGCCCGGTCGAACTGATACCTTGGGTAATAGTTCAACTGAGAGAGTACTTACTTCTACCGATACCAATTCCCCCTTCAACGATGCCGCCAGGGTAGATCAAGCAAACTGGCGGACCAGACTTTTTCGACATAAATCCACTACGGATAATCGTTCCCTGAGCCCCCAGGCGCCGACATTATCGGATCACTCGGCGCAAAATGCTTTGGGTAGTCCACAGCGACGTCCGACCGATTCTCGACCGAACCTTAATCGTAACCCCATCGTTGTAGTGCACGATGATGATGATGAGTCAAGCGATGACGATGACCCAGTGGGTGGTTTGGACAATGACCTATTTCATCCCACGAGTGGGATTCTGGCGCCCCATAGCGGAATATTGCCACCAAGGGATCATCGCATGACACGGCGAAATCATATGGGCCCTGTCGAAAATAACGACTACGACATTGAGGAAGATGACGAAAGTGAATATGGTCAGGGTAAATACCGAAAACGACAACGACGTCGTATCACCTGGGGTCAACGTTGGGCTAAATTCCTCTATTTTATCTGGCGAGTATGTCAGTGGTTTAAAACGTACCAGGTTCGCTATGCCTTGAAAATCTCTTTGACGATTACGTTGATAAACTTTGTCTTCTGGTTTAACCATTCCATGACTTTTGCGCTTGAACAACGTATGCAGTGGTTAACCATTTCCATTTTGATTGTCATGAGCCCCACGGTGGGCCGCACACTGCTCATGGCTATTTACCGGATAGGTGCAGTGACATTTACGTGCGCTTTTGCGTTGGCAACCTGGTATCTCTGCCAGGGGAGTCCCTATGGTATATTTGTCATGTCGATGATCCTCGCCTGCCTGTCGTTTTATATCGTATTGTTTACGTCAATCGCTACGGTGGGGTACATTGTTCTGATTCTTTATATGATTTCGGAGTTTGGTGTATATACGGATTTTTTACCTACGGAAAATATCCTTACCATTGTCTATAAACGATTATGGACCGTAGTGGCCGGTGTGATTATTACCACCGTAGTGAATGCTTTGGTATGGCCGCGGATTGCCCGGGTGGAATTACGTCATATGATAGCGACGTGTCTAGATAATCTAGGATTGGTACATTCGCACATCGTGGCGAAGTTGGTTATTCATCCGTTATTGAATCCTGAAAACCACTTTTTTAAAATGTATCTCGAGCACGTCCAGTTACTGAATCAAGCATCGCCGGATTCTCCCCCGTCCAATTTGTCTGGGGAGGAATCCCGCCAGCGCAATCCATACGTAGCGATGTCGGCGAATAACCCATCGATTTCCTTACTCGGTGCCAGTACGCTACAGGTGAACGATATGCCGGACAAGTCGGGACACCCTTTTCACGTGCTATGGAACCGAGTATCGCAAAGTAGCCAGGGCAACCCTAATCCGGCGGAGACATCCGACATTTTGGAGCACGCCGTCGCCCATCAGCAGCAGCAAACCTCACTTGGGCTAAACCCTCCTGCTTCGTCGACTAATTCATTACAACCCCCCATTCCCCGCTCAGGATCAGAAGCTGTTGGGAATGGTTGGTCTTCAGACCTGTTGGCTCAGGTGGGTTACCCCTTTGCTACTTTCCCACCTCCAGAACCGGTTCTTGCTTCCCATCAAAGATTGAATACCCAACTACGTAAACTGTTTCGTAAAATTCAAGATCTACTGGGTCGCACCAATGTCATGTACAAGGACGCGGCGATTGAACCCCGTTTACAAGGTCCCTTTGCCGCTAAAGCCTATGGCGAAATTTTACAACGGTTGCAAAATGCATTGGATCGATTTATTTCCATGGCGGTGACGGTCAATTATATTTCACCAACGGTGCACGAATCCATCATCACCCCATTTAATTACCACGGTCGTCGAGATGTCACGGCGGCCATTTTGATCAATTATTACGCACTGGCAGGCGCTTTGCAAACAAAGACACCTTTACCACCGTATTTACCAAGTGCTAGGGCGGCTCGTAAACGGTTAATTACGCGTATTAGGCTTTATTTAGCACATTCGTTACAACGACGAGGCCAGGAGGAATATCCCGAAGCCGCCCTGTCCCAGTATAGGTTACCCGGTGGGGAAGGTCCTGATAGCCTGGCCTTTGATGATCCGTTGCCTCCCAAGTCGCAGCATCGTGGTTCCAATCCGTCTGGATTCGAATCCCCTCCTACTACCACCGCCCCTGCTTTAAAAGAAAAAATTAGTGCTACTCTCGCTAAACCTACCCTGACCATACCCGCTCGGGAATCTTTGCCCAAGGGTTTCCGTCACTTCAGCATCAGTCAGTCGGGTCAGGTACCAACTACACCGATAGATAGACCGGGTCCATCAGACCACCGTAGGCATTACTCGGCGGCAGTGGGGACCACTGGGGAAAATGTGCCAAAGGGTTCCGCGGAACACCACCACCAGTTCCAAAAGTACGTTCCCCTTCATCACTCCCTGCTGGTGACTTCCCCTTCCACCCCAAGTGCATACCAGCCGCAGTTACCGTCCCCTGATATCCACAGTGAAGGAGGAGAAGAGGAAGACTTGGGTTTGATGATGCGTTGTAATAGTACTCCTGCACGTATGGATACAGTTACCGATCATAGTAAAATTGAGGAGGAAATTAGTCGTACGTCTAATCCACCACCCAATTCGGCCTCGGAGAACGCCCAGCACCAGGGGACTTTTCAGCCGGCGGCTATATCGCCTTTGGATTCTCCCAATCTGGAACCCTCTACCACTGCCAGCGGGAGTCAACCGATGCTACGTACTTTTTATTGGTACGCTTACTCGGCGGCTTTGGAAGAAGTGATTGAGGAGTTGGAAAATTTGGTTGTGCTAGTCAAAGAAGTGGTGGGGGAAAGGGATTTAGTGTCTGGGTTAGTCGACAGTAAAGATTGGTGACCCACTTCTCTCCTTTTCTAGCTTTTTTTATTTAATTCGAAGTGGAGTTGATGTACGTGTAATACACCTCTTCACCTGTATAGAGGATACATCTAACATGTCCACCTGTATATATCATTTTTGTCATTTATTGTATTTAGAGTGCTGGGAATAATGTACATAAGAGGACGTTAGGGCGAGGCCGAGGCGGGTACCAAACCTTGGATAAAAATAAACCGAAATTGTCAACTGGATAATGATTAATGAACAGTACTTGGAATCCAAGCAGATTTTCTGGACGGATAAGGCTTAGCGATTGAAACCTGGTAAAACCAACCAGAGTGATACGCCATAATGACGACAAAGAATTCGATGTCCTTCTTGGCGCTATTTTTTTCTTAAAAAAGGTTCTTGTATTGTTGCTACCCATTATGTCGTACTTTCCTTTTGTGAGTTCCTAGAAAACGGAGTATTGTTTTCTTCATCCATTGTTTATTTTTTCTTTGTTTTCATTCCTTTTTGGCGGATACCTAAGGAAAAGTGAAATACAATATACTTTCTTATATCCACCCAGTGCCAACGTGCGTACAAAACTCCTTACCATCATGTCGCCACGAACTACGCCTAATTCACAACAAGCGTCACGCCAGTCGCTCGGTGAACGCCTCATGGCAACTGTGCAGACCATCGAGTTTGTGTGGTGGTTGGGTCACATCCTCACCGTCGTATTCGGACTGCTCTACGTTATCAATCTCCTTCTGACCTTTTCGTCAGTGTCTTCGTATTATTACAAGGCTTACCTGGGTACCCTGTTGAGCTACGCCTTGGTGATTTACAAGACACACGGCCAGCCTCAGTTCAATACAGGTTTTTTGCAACGTATTGGCTCGGATGAAAATGTGCAATACTTTTTCTTGGCCCTGGTGTGGTATATGATGATCCCCATGTTCCCGTCGTTGGTACCGTTTATGATTTTTTCGGCGTTACATGCTGTGCATTACCTATCGGGTACTTTGCTGGGCGTGGTGTTTCCACAGGTGCCCCAGGAAGTGGCCAAGGTGCAAAACCATCGTTCGGGTACCGGTCGTCCCGTGGGTAGTAGTGGCAGTGATCCCACCGCATCATTGTCAGCTCCCGGTCGATTCGCACTGGTGCTGAACACTGTGTCGAAAAATTATAGTGCCCGTGCATTGGACGCCGTCAGTTTGTGGGAGGTAGCGGTAGTTTTACCGTCGTTGATCTTGTCGGCTGTCACTCTACGTGGTTCATTCCTTGCACCGTTTGTTTATGTGCATTTCTTGCGTATTCGGTACGTCATGTCTGTCAAAACTCAGCGAGCGTTTCATTTTGTACGGGTTAAATTGGACCGTTTCTTTTACCCACCTACTGCCCACCCTAGTATGCCACCGTTTCTTACCAATGTTTATGGTAAAGCCCGGGATTTCGTGGTTAGCTTCGGGGAGAAGGCCATGCAGCAGCCATCCTCTGTCTCTGGGCAGCGTGAGCAATAATATCCTTGGTGGGATTAAAAGGACATAATCCTATATTAGGTATTTTTTTTGTTATCAGTGATGCCATGAACAAAGGTTGTCATTGAAATTTATAGCAATGTTTAGGTATTTCTTATACCGCTTTATTGATTAAAAGCATCTGTCTTTGGAAACGGTTTACGACAGCAAAGAAGGAGTAAATGATGAGAGACTATTAATGCAAAGGGATGTAAGCTTTGAAAATCTTAAAGAGGGAGGGGAAGGGAAGTGTCCCAGTCATGTACCTCAAATACTTCTGATGGCTTCTGGCGACGATTACCTCTTAATTGATACTGTGACGGAGTTGAGCAGGATCTCACAAAAATAGTAATAAAACTTAACGAGTAGATTAATGTCTAAAGATTTATTTGTATTGTACATGAGGAAATCACTTCTCTGGGGGGGGGAAGTCTCCTCTATTTAACTGATTTGCCATAGTATAGTGGTTTGGAAATTATGCACAATCTCATATGTGGGATGGATGGTTTTGGTTAAAGCTTCTCGTAGTATTGGCTTAGCCGGATTCGAAATCTCGATCTGGAAGGTTCCTTTCTCCACCTTGGGTAACCGGAATGATTCATAGGGCCTGAGTTAACCGTGACGCGACCAAGGTGACAACCTGCATTGCAGGTTGACGGAGGCTCTTCCGCAGGTTTGCTTTCCCTAAGTAAGGATCTGCCTTATACCGCCTTCCCCTATAGCAAAAGGAAAATGGTTCACTGCACCATCAAGAGGAGAGGGGGGACATCTGTATGGACTACCCTCCTTGGGTTTGTTGTGCTACGTTATGGTAGTAGCCCACCAATCCATCCAACTATGAAGTTATATTGTTGTTGTTTCTATCGTTTTATCCAGAATGTTCTAGAGTTCCACAAAGAACTAGGTTATATTTATAATAATTACCATCATTGTCAAGTACTGTGCACACCCTCTTGAACCACTCATCAAAATATCTGTGAAAATCACTTTGTTGGAGGGAACCAAGGACTTCATTATATACCCTTATAATCTCATCATCATTTTCAAAGACTCTACCCTCCAGCTTTTTCTTGATACACAGGAACAACCAAAAGTCACACGGTGCAAGGTCAGGAGAGTAGGGTGG